>AWOL01S0053480.1:0-170178 GCA_000715115.1 Nicotiana otophora
GGGTGTTCCTATGTATTTTTCCTTAAAATAATGAAAGTGAAGCATGAGGTCAAGCCAAGTGTCATATAGAGAAAATGTTATTTCTCACTTTAAATGTAAAATTTAAATTGAAAAATTGCCAATACATCTATATTTATATATTATTAAAAGGAGAGGAAATAACCCTCTCCTTAAGCTAAGTGGCAGCCTAGAAACAAACCACATGCATAAGTGGTTAATAATTAGTTATTGGTTATTATTTTTGAATTTAAATATCTATAAAATAATAAAATAAAATATTTTATAATAAAAAATATAAATTAAAACAAAATTGTCCATTTAAATTGGAGAGTAGTTTCAAGTTGGAGTTTTTAAATTATTTTAAAATAAAAAACCAAAAACTACAAAAAATCAAAAACTACCAATTCAAAATTTCTTTGTTTTTTTTAATACTTTTTGTTTTCTTTTTAAAAATAAAAAGTTTATTTATTCAGAAAATATTATTGAAAATAATAGAATAAAATGTAAAATAAAATAATATATATTTTGTATTATATTATAAAAAGAAAGTAGCATACAAAAATTTAAATAAAGTAATATGCTAATAAAAGTCTCTATTAACAATGCAATAATACTAAATATTGGATAATATAATAAAGAAAAATACCCAACAAGCCTATTATTCGATGCCTATATAAGTGTCATTAATTTAATAGATATTGTATTCATTAAAATTCAGAAAATATTATTGAGAACAATAGGATAAAATTAAAATAAAATAATATTTCAAGAGTAATAAAATATATATCTTCTATTATATTATAAAAAGAAAAAAATATTAAATAAAGTAATATGCTAATAAAAGTTTCTATTAACAATGCAATAATACTAAATATTGGATAATGTAATAAAGAAAAATATTGAACAAAAAAGTTATTCAATGACTACACAACTCTCTTTAATTTAATAGAGATAGTGTTCATTAAAATTCAGACTATATTATTGAGAACAATACGATAAAATTTAAAATAAAAAAATATTTCAAGAGTAATAAAATATATATCTTCTATTATATTATAAAAAGAAAGTAATAGACAAAAATATTAAAAAAAGTAATATGATAATAAAAGTTTTTATTAACAATGTAAAAATACTAAATATTGGATAAGTATAATAAAGAAAAATATAAAACAACAAAAGTATTCAATGACTATACAATTCTCTTTAATTTAAAAGAGATTTTATTCATTAAAATTCAGATGATATTACAGAGAACAAAAGGATAAAATGTATCATAAAAACAATATTTCAAGAGTAATAAAATATATATCTTCTATTATATTACAGAAAAAAATAGTAGACAAAGATATTAAACAAAGTAATATGCCAATAAAATTTTCGATTAACAATGTAAAAATACTAAATATTGGATAAGTTTAATAAAGAAAAATATAGAACAAAACAGTTATTCAATGAACATACAAGTGTAACGACCCGACTGGTCGTTTTGCCTTATAGATCCCCATTCTCCTAAATAAGACTCCCCGCATGTGCTTTTATTGTTTTATGATTTGCAGGGATGGTTAGTTCGGGATTCTGAAGGGTTCGAGTTGAAATCGGAACACTTGGTTCCTTCGCTAAGTTTGACTTTGGTCAACATTCTGAGTAAACGACCTCGGAATCGGGATTTGACGGTTTCACTAGGTTCGTATGATGATTTTGGACTTGGGCGTATATTCGAATCGGGTTTTGGACGACCCGGGAGCGTTTCGGCAAGTGAAAGTTGACTATTTGAAGGTTCTAAAGTTCTTTAAATTCGAGGTCCATTTGAAATTCTGAGCCCGCGAATAGTTTCGTATGGTGATTTAAGACTTGCACGCAAAACAAGTGTCATTCCAAGTAGTTTAAGTATGTTTCGGCGCGCTCGGAGTAAGTTGAAGAACTTGAAGTTCTTAAGTTGATTTAACTTGGTTTGAGGTGTGATTCTTAGTTTTAATGTAGTTTTATGCGTTCTGAGGATTCGAGCGAGTTCATTTTATGATTTCAAACTTGTTGGTATGCTTGGGCGGGCCCCAGGGGTCCCAAGTGTCAATCGGACTAGGCACAGACCAAGTTTGGACTTAGGAGCAGCAGCTCAAGCACTAGGCTTCTGGTATAACCGCACCTGCGGAAGGCAAGCCGCAGGTGCGAGCCCGCATAAGCGAGCAAGAAGCCGCAAAAGCGAGCAAGAAGCCGCAAAAGCGACCCAGGAACCACAGATGCGGGTGGGAGTGCGCACCTGCGAACTCGTAGGTGCGATAGACGAAATCGCAGGAGCAGCCTAAGCCGCAGGAACGACATGTGTGTCGCAGGAGCGGACCCGCAGAAGAGGACCAGAGGTCCGTAGAAGAGGAAGCAGGCCACTGGGCAAGGGCCGCATCTGCGATGAATGTTCCGTAGATGCGGAGCCGCAGAAGCGGCCAACTCTCCGCACATGCAAAAATCGCAGAAGGCAGAACCTCATTTAAGACGGGACTTAGGCATTTTGAGCTTGTTTATTTCAATCCTTAGGCCATTTTTGGAGCTCTTAGAGAAGGGTTTTCACCTAACACTTTCAGGTAAGTAATTCTTACATAAGTGTGAGCTAAATATATAGATTATGGATAAATGTAACATGAAAAAATTGGAAAATCATGGGTTTAGATGAAAAACTTAGGTTTTTGATAAAAATGAGATATAACCACGAAAATAGTTATGGACTTGAGTGAAAATTATACATTTGAGTTAGTGAGGTTATGTGTAACAACTTTCTTCGAAAGATTTCTGGAATTCGGGCACGTGGGCCCGTGGATGAATTTTAGTGATCTTTCAATTGGGGTTGGGTAACCACTCTAATGGTTAGAATATGAACTTTTGAACATATATTGATCGATTTTCACCACATTTGACTAGTTTCGGATTTTCGGCGCCGAGTTTGAGGCCTTGGAGTAGAAATTGAGGCCGGAAAGTGAGCTTTGAGACAAGGTAAGTCTTTTGTCTAACTTTATAAGAGGTAATTCTTCCCATAGGTGATTTAAATTATTATTAGTTGCTTCTAATTGTGGGAGCTACGTACGCACGAGGTGACGAGAGTCCGTGTGTAGCTACTATTCATGTTAATGTCTGGGTAGTCTAGGGACCAAATCATGGATTACTTGAAATGTTGGCACACTACTTGTTAATTAAAGCGCCTAAATTACTTAGAACTTGTTGATTAAATTGTGGAAGACCATTAATGGAATTTGCGGTACCTTGTGTATTAGCCTTTAATAACGGTTGAGTCAAGCGCTTATAAATTATCCTCTCTTCTTATGGAGCAGTTCGAACACCTCGACAGTAGATAGATGCATCTATGGTTTGTGCCGCTCTACCCTCGGCAGTGTACACATTATTCCAGATCGGGCCGTACGATCTCATCATAAATCGTGCTTAATAATACTTGGTGCCTAACCATGCCTTATATTATGTTGTGGTTTGAAAGGTTACGATTTGTAAAGAAAGTGTTCTATCTGGGGTTATTAAGAATTGTGGAAGAACTATTTGCTCCTGCCTGTTGATGAGTTATTATTATTACTTACATTACTCCTGTTATTTAGAAATTTCTTTATTCATATTGCTAGCCTATAGTAAGTGTTGAAGTCGATCCCTCATCACTACTTCTTCGAGGTTAGACTTGATACTTACTGGGTACATATTGCTTATGTACTCACGCTACACTTCTGCACTAACCGTGCAGGTTCTGAGGTAGGTGCATCTCACGGTCCTACCGGCGCGCGTCCCAGATATTCCGAGGCCTAGTGTTGAGCTACTTCCCGAGCCGTTCTGCAGTTCCTAGAGTCTCTCTTTTGTATTTGTATTCTGTCTACTCTATTTCGGATAGTAGCTAGAGTTTTGTATATTCTACTAGTTCCTCATAAACTTGTGACACCAGGTCTTGGAAATTATGCTAGTAGACATATGTTGATTTTGATTATATATTTCCTCTCATTTGCTCTTAAATTGTCTATTACTCATTTTTATGAAATTTTTCGCTTCCTATTTGTTCAATAATAAAAAAATTAACTACTTCTAAATTGTTAAAAGAAAAACTCACGTGATCAGTTCACTATAGGCTTGCCTAGCGGTAATGTTGGGAGCCATCACGGCCTACAGGGGAATTTGGGTCATGATAACATGGTATCAGAGCCCTAGGTTCACGTAGGTCTCACAAGTTATGAGCGGGCCTAATAGAGTCTTGCGGATCGGTGCGACGACGTCCGTATTTATCTTCGAGAGGCTATGGGGTGTTAGGAAACTACTCTTTCTTCATCTCTTATCGTGCAGTTGATGTAGTACTAAGTATTGTTTCTCTCACATTCTCTCACTAATGGATTCTATGACTTAGGCTGGTCTATTTCCAGCAGACCCTGCCACATCTCAAGCGGGAGGGGGAGCACAGACCCCTACCGCTGAAGATCCAGGGTACGCAGATGCTGTATATCAGACCCCGGGCGCACTGCCCGTGGGTGGAGTTCAGCTTGTTGCAATAGCCATACCTGAGCCTATACCAGCTGCGGCCGGCGATCCGCATAGGCTATTGGACAGATGGACCCGGCTACAGCCTCCTATCTTTGGAGGTGAGCGACACGAGGACCCCTAGGACTTTATTGGAGTCCCATGGGGTGACGTTTACTACTTTCCTACTAGAGGGTAGGGCCCATAGATGGTGGCAGTCTTATCTTCTTAGCAAACCAGCAGGTTCTCCTCCTATGACTTGGGACCAGTTCATACGCCTCTTCTTGTACAGATATATTCCACCCCTTAGAGGGAAGAGTTGCGATTTCAGTTCAAGCAGCTCCAGCAGGGCCAGATGTCAGTGACCGACTATAAGGTGAGATTTTATGAGTTGTCGCATCATGGACTTATGATAGTTCTGACCGATGCAGAGAGAGTGCGGAGGTTTGTTGGAGGATTGCACTCTACCATTCAGGCCACTATGGCCCGAGAGGTTGAGATGGGTGCTTTTTACGAGCAAGTTGTAGAGATAGCTCGGAGGATCGAGGGTGCACGCCAACATGCTCGGGAGTAGCCTATGAGGGTTAAGAGATTTCGGTATTCTGGAGAGTTTAGTGGAGCCCTTGTTGGGGGCAGGGGTCAGTTCGTGAGGGGTCAGTCTACTAGGCCTACATATCCAGCACCGTCGCCTCCTCGGGGTGCTCCAGTGCGACCTTATTTTAGTGCCATGCTAGAGAGTTCTTACCGTCCGCCAGCTATTCAGGGATCCTCTAGTGGGTATTCAGGCCATCGGGGTCAGACTTCAAGTCAACAGTCCATCGTATTGAGAGTTTGTTTCGAGTATGGGGATCTCAGCCATGTGCGGAGGGTTTGCCCCATGCTTCGGGGTAAGGCAGTACAATAGGGTCAGCAACCTATTATTCCAGCACCACCTGCCCCACCAGCCATCCCACCTCCCAGAGGCGGAGGGCAGGTGGGTAGGGGTCATCCTAGAGGTGGAGGCTAGTCGGGTGGGGGCCATCCAGGGGGCACTCCAGCCATATTGTATACCTTTCCAGCCCGACCAGATGTATCGCCCTCAGATACCGTGATTACATGTACTATTTCTGTCTGCGGTATATATGCTTCGGTACTATTTGATCTAGGGTCTACGTATTCATATGTTTCATCTCTATTTGCTCATTACTTGAGTATTCATCATGAGTCCTTAGGTACTCTTGTGTATGTGTCTACACCAGTGGTCAATTCTGTTATTGTGGATCGGATCTACCGGTCTTGCATTGTTACGTTCTGTGGTTATGAGACTAGAGCAGATCATTTGTTGCTTGATATGACCGACTTCGAGGTCATCCTGGGCATGGATTGGTTATCTCCATATCATGCCATCCTTGATTGCCATTCCAAGACTATTACCTTGGCGATGCCAGAGTTGACTAGATTGGAGTGGAAAGGTTTATCTGTCTGTACACCTAGTCGGGTTATTTCTTTCCTGAAGGCTCGAAACATGGTCGATAAGGGATGCTTGTTCTATCTAGCCTATGTTCGGGATACTATCACAGAGATTCCGGCGATTGATTTAGTTCCCGTGGTCCGGGAGTTCTCCGATGTGTTTCCTTCTGATCTTCCAGGCACGCTACCAGACCGCGATATTGATTTCTGTATTGATTTGGATCTAGGTACCCAGCCTATAAATATTCCACCGTACCACATGGATCCGAGAGAGTTGAAGGAGTTGATGGAGTAGCTTGAAGAGTTTCTAGCAAAAGGGTTCGTCAGACCGAGTGTATCTTCTTGGGGTGCACCAGTGTTATTTGTGAAAAAGAAAGATGGGAGTATGAGAATGTGCATTGATTATCTCTAGTTGAACAAGGTTACAATTAAGAACAAGTACCCGTTGTCATGTATTGATGACTTATTTGACCAGTTGTAGGGTGCTAGGGTGTTATCTAAGATCGATTTGAGATCCGGGTACCATCAGTTGATGATTCGGGATTCAGACATTCCGAAGGCTGCTTTTCGGACTAGATATGGCCATTATGAGTTTTTGGTAATGTCATTTGGCTTGACTAACACCCCGACGGTGTTTATGGATTTGATGAACAGGGTGTTCAGGCCGTACATTGATTTGTTTGTAAATGTCTTCATTGATGACATTTTGATCTACTAATGTAGCATAAATAAGCACGAGCAACATCTAAGTTCTCTAAGTGTGGGTTTTGGTTAGATTCTGTGGCATTCTTGGGGCATGTTATATCAGGCGAGGGTATAAATGGTTGATCCCTAGAAGATTGAGGCAGTTCAGAATTGTCCTCGTCCTACCACTGCGACTGAGATTAGGAGCTTCCTAGGGTTAGCTAGTTATTATCGTCGGTTTGTGGAGGGTTTCCCTTCTATTGCAGCACCTTTGACTTGGTTGACCTAGAAGGGTGCTCTGTTCCGATAGTTCGATGATTGTGAGGTGAGCTTTCAGAAGCTCAAGGCAGCATTGACTTCATCACCAGTGTTAGTGTTGCCTTCCGGTTCAGGAATGTATATTGTGTATTGTGACACTTCACGCATCGGTTTGGGTTATGTATTGATGCAGGAGGGGCGAGTTATTGCATATGCTTCACATCAGTTGAAGCCCCATGAGAAGAATTACTCTGTACACAATTTGGAGTTGGTCGCGATTGTTCACGCTCTTAAGATCTGGAGGCATTATCTTTATGGGGTGTCCTGTAAGGTTTACACCGATCATCGTAGCCTACAACATTTGTTCAAGCAGAGGGATCTCAATTTAAGGCAGCGCTAGTGGCTGGAGTTACTGAAGGATTATGATATTACCATCCTTTATCATCCGGCAAGGCGAATGTAGTTGCAGATGCCTTAAGAAGAAAGGCAGAGAGTAAGGGTAGTTTGGCATTCATTTCAGCGGAGGAGAGGCTACTAGCTTTGGACATTCAGACCTTGGCTAACAGACTTGTGAGATTGGATATTTCATAGCCCAGTCGAGTTCTTGCATGTATCGTCTCCCAGTCTTCACTATTCGAGAAGATCAAGGCTCACCACTTTGATGATCCGCAATTGTTAGTTCTCAGAGAGACGGTACTACAGGGTGGTGCCAAGGAGGTTACTATCGGCGAGGATGGTGTTTTGCGACTCTAGGGTCGTCTATGTGTTCCTAATGTTGATGAGCTGAGGGAGAAGATTCTATAGGAAGCACACAACTCTCGGTATTCTGTTCCTCCAGGTGCTACGAAGATGTATCGTGATCTGAGGTAGCATTATTGGTGGCGGCGGATAAAGAAGGACATAGTTGAGTATGTTGCGAGGTGTCTAAATTGCCAGAAGGTCAAGTATGAGCATCAGAGGCCAGGTGGTCTACTTTAGTAGATGACTATACCTGAGTGGAAATGGGAGCGCATTACTATGGACTTCGTAGTTGGGTTGCCGCGGACTTTGCAAAAGTTTGATGCAGTTTGGGTCATTATCGACAGGGTGACCAAGTCGGCACACTTCATTCTGGTTGTGACCACATATACATCAGAGAGGTTGGCCCAGATTTATATTCATGAGATAGTATGATTGCATGGTGTGCCAATTTCCATCATATTAGATAGGGGCCCTCAGTTTACTTCGTATTTCTGGAGAGCAGTACAGAGTGAGTTAGGAACTCGTGTAGAGCTCAGCACAATCTTTCATCCGCAGAACGATGGGCACTCGGAGCGGACAATTTAGATCTTGGAAGATATGCTCAGAGCATGTGTGATTGACTTCGGAGGGTAGTGGGATCGATTCTTGCCTTTGGCCGAGTTTGCTTACAACATTAGTCATTAGTCCAACATCGAGATGGCTCCATTCAAGGCTTTATATGGTCGACGATGTCGTTCTCTCATCGGATGGTTTGAGCGCAGCGAGGCTAATTTATATGGTACTGATTTGGTGAAGGATGCATTGAAAAAGGTAAAGTTGATTCAGGACGACTTCGCACAACAAAGTCCAGACAGAAGAGTTATGCAGATCAGAAGGCGCGTGATTTATCATTTATGGTGGGCGAGAAGGTTCTCTTGAAAGTCTCATCGATAAAGCGAATCATGAGGTTCAGGAAGAAGGGCAAGTTGAGCCCAAGGTTTATAGGCCCATTTGAGGTGTTGAGACGAGTTGGGGAGGTTGCTTATGAGCTTGCTTTGCCTCCCATTCTATCTGGAGTTCATCCGGTTTTCCAAGTGTCTATGCTCCGGAGGTATCATGCTGACAGGTCGTATATAATAGACTACATCACAGGTCAGTTAGATGAGAGCCTGGGTTATGTGGAGGAGCCAGTTGCTATTGTTGATAAGAAGGTTTGCCAGTTGAGGTCCAAGAGGGTCTCTGTGGTAAAGGTTCAGTGGAGGGGCCAACCAGGCGAGGAGGCGACTTGGGAGGCCTAGGAGGACATCTGGAGCAGATATAGTGACTCGATCGGTTATTTTGAGTGGTATAGCACCGATCCCCTGTTTACTGCTTTCCCCGTATTTTTTATGCTTATGTGACTTGCCAGGAGGTTGTTGTTGTGGTTTCGGAGTGAATTGGGACACTTAGTCCCTAAACAGAAGCTTATGTCTTAGGATTTTGATTGTAGTTGGAACTGTATGAAGACAACTCTGGAATAGAGTTTCGTCGATTCCGTTAGCTCCGTTGGGTGATTCTGGACTTAGGAGCATGTCCAGACTATGAATTAGAGGTCCGTAGCTGATGTAGGATTGAATTGGCGAAAGTTAATTTTTTGGAGATTTCGACCGGAAGTGAATTTTTTGATATCGGGGTTGTATTCCGATTCTGCAAGTTGGAGTAGGTCCATAATGTCGAATATGACTGGTGTACAAAATTTGAGGTCAATCAGACATGATTTGATAGGTTTCGGCATCGGTTGTAGAAGTTTGAAGTTTCAAATTTCATTAAGTTTGAATTGGAAGGTGATTCGTGTTTTAGTGTTATTGATATGATTTGAGGGCTCGACTAAGCTCGTATGGTATTTTAGGGCTTGTTGGTATGTTTGGTTGAGGTCCCGGGGTCCTCGGGTATGTTTCATATGCATAACGGATAAATTTGGACTTAGACTAGTTGCTAAAGATTTTCTGGTTTCTATTGTTTTCGCACCTGCGGAGGGGAGCCGGCAGGTGCAGGATCACACGTGGGGAAGGAGGAGCACATGTACGGTTTGGTGAAGCTTGGTTTGTGAGTGCAGGTTCGAAATAAGAGCTGCATCTGCACATCCGCAAATGCGGAGGATTGACCGCATGAGCGAAAAGGGGCGGCTTGGGCAGAGTCATAGATGCAGAAGGTCATCCGCAGAAGCGGGACCGCAGGTCCGTGCTCTGGTCCGTAGAAGCGGATCTTTGGACCTTAAGCCATCTCCGCACCTGCAATGGAAATTCCGCAGGTGCGGCATCGCAGGTGCGACTAGTGGTCCGCAGGTGCGAGATCACTGGGCAGAAAAGGGGAAATTTCGAGGGTTTGATCTCATTTTCATTTTGGGTCTTTGAGAGCTCGGATTGAGGCGATAATTCAAGGATTTATTAGAGAGAACTTTGGCGTAATGATTCTTAACTCGTTTATGGTTATATTCCACTATTCTATAGTTGATTTCTTCATTTAATTAAGGAATTTGGTTGAGAAATTTGGGGAAAAAGGTTGGAAGTTCTTCAACTAAGTTTTGAGTTTTGATTCGGGTTTTTGATATCAGATTTGGATAATTTTGGTACGAGTGAACTCATGAGTGAATGTGTGTTCATATTTTGTGATTTTTACCCGATTCCGAGACGTGGGCTCGGGGAGGCATTTTGGGGCGATTTTCTAAATTCTTGCTTTAGCTTTGATTTCATTAATTAGATTAGTTTCTTATAGTTGTATTTATGGTATGTAATTGATTTTGGCTAGATTTGGGCCATTTAGAGTCGGAAAAGGAATTGTTACCGATTGATTGAGCTTGGTTTGAGGTAAGTGGCTTGCCTAACCTTGTGTGGGGGAAATCTCCTTAGGATTTGATATTGTTGTGATATGTGAGCACCGTGTACGTGAGGTGACGAGTACGTACACGAGTTATCTTTTGTAAAACCCGATTTATTTTACTGAGTAGCATCTTGTTTTTCCTTTAATTTGAGTTATACCATTTAAATGAGTATTAGTCTATTTTCATTCTTCATTGAGCTATTACAATATGTGTAGTTATCCTGTTTAGTGTAATATCGCATGTCTACGTGCTTTACTGCTTATTTGAACTTGGTGAAGCATGCCTAGTTGATTTCCTGCTTTTCCTTATTCTTTGTCACTATAACTGTAGAAATCTTGTTGTTAACTGGTGTATTTATCAGTTTGAGCTGTGTGTTTATTTTTTGACTATGAGGCGGTTCCTTGGGAGTTCTCTCTGCACATTTACTTTTGAGACTACGAGACGGTTCCTCGGGAGTTCTCCTTGCACATTTACTTTTGAGACTATGAGGCGGTTCCTCGGGAGTTCTCCCTGTACATTTACTTTTGAGACTACGAGGCGGTTCCTCGGGAGTTTTCCCTGCACATTTACTTTTGAGACTATGAGGCGGTACCTCGGGAGTTCTCCCTACACATTTACTTTTGAGACTACAAGGCGGTACCTCGGGAGTTCTCCCTGTACATTGTTTTTGGGACTACGAAACGTTATCTCGGGAAATCCCCAGCTGTTTACCCCTGTGTGTGGTACTGTTGTCTTGCTGTATTTCCTTTTGTTAAATTTTAGTCTCTTATTATACTGTATATTCTCCTTCCTTATTTATTATTTACTAGTGGGCCTGACCTGACCTTGTGACTACTCGACAGAGGTTAGGTTTGGCACTTACTGGGCACCGTTGTGGTGTACTCATGCTACTCTTTTGCACATATGTTTGCGTACAGATCCAGGTACTCGCTGCTGTACGGAGAATTCAAAGTACATCTGTCGCGTCCGCAGACCTCGAAGTCCCCTTCTATTCTCCCCTATGTCAATTACCTTGTGTATTTTTTTTATTGGACTCCGATGTATAGAGATACTAGTTTCCTTCTATAGCTTGTGAATTACGATGTTTCGGGTTTTGGGAAGACTGTGTATTTATAGAGTATTGGTTATTGTACATGCTGAGCAGCATTGTTACTAGTTAGTTAGTTATCCACTGCTGTTTGTTGCCAAGTTTTACTTTCGTTTGGTTATCTTTTGAAATTTATTAGGCTTACCTAGTCGTAGAGACTAGGTGCCGTCACAATGTTATATGGAGAGAGTTTGTGTCGTGACAAGTTGGTATCAGAGCTCTAGGTTCATAGGTATCGTGAGTCACAAGCCGCTTTATTAGAGTCTCGCGGATCGGTACAGAGACGTCTGTACTTATATTCGGGAGGCTATGGAACCTTTAGGAAAAATTTCACTTCTTTGATTCCTTGTCGTGCGAAATTGTTGACTTCGAAATTCTAAACTTCTGTATTCTATTCTCTCAAAGATGGTGAGGACACGTACATGCAGATCTGATGACCAGGCACCCACACCCCCTGCTAGAGCCGTGAGAGGCCGGGGCCAGGGCCGGGTTAGAGGCCGAGGACGTCCACATGGTGCAGCTAGAGCACCCGCACGTGCTGCCATAGAGGAGCCCCCAGTAGCTTCAGCCGGAGGGCAGACACCTGGGATACCTGTTGCTGCACCAGCCCTCGAGGAGACTCTAGCCCAGGTTTTGAGCATGTTCAACACCTTAGCTCAGGCTAGATTGATTCCACTTGCTCCTGCCACATCTCAGGCCGGAGGAGGAGCACAGACTCCCGTCGTCGGCACCCCAGAGCAGCGAGTTCAGGTAGACCAAGATCTAGAGATCATACCAGTGTAGGCGGTAGCTCCAGTTCAGCCCGGGGTTAGGGCAACAGTGTTTGAGGCGGAGCAACTCAGACTTGAGAGTTACAAGAAGTACCACACTCCTACCTTTAGTAGATTGGCGTCAGAAAATGCCCAGGGGTTTCTGGAGGAGTGTCACCGTATTCTCCGTACTATGGGTGTAGCAGAATCGAGTGGGGTTTCCTTTACTGCATTCCAGCTTAGGGTAGCAGCCTATCAGTGGTGGAGTGCTTATGAGTTGAGTAGTCTGGCTGAGTCAGCTTCACTTATATGGACTCAGTTCTCAGAAATAATTTTGAGAGAGTATGTCCCTCAAAGCCTCAAGGACGCATGGCGCGCGGAGTTTGAGCAGCTGTGCCAGGGTGCTATGACTGTGTCAAAGTATGCAGTTCGTTTCAGTGATTTGACCCAACATACACCGACTTTGGTTGCCATAGTTCGAGAGAGGGTTCGTCAGTTTATTGAGGGACTCCACCCCAGTATCAAGATTAGTATGGATCGGGAGTTGGAGATGGATATTTCTTACCAGCAGGTTGTGAGTATGGCTGGGAGATTGGAGAGCATGCTCACTCGGGATAGAGAGGAGAGGGAGGCCAAAAGGACCCGAGGGTATGGCACTTACAGTGGTACTCGTTCCTCAGCTGCAGTTTGCCATGGTAGGGGTTATGTGAGTCACCCCATTCATTCAACTCTTCCAACCGCCAGTGGTATTCCGACCCCTTCTAGGCCACTGTAGCCTTATTATGCACTGCCGGTGTCTAGTGTGCCTCATGTACGGAGTGCTTTTAATGGTCAGTCCAGCAAACCTGGCCCGAGCCAGTCACATCAACCACGCTCTCGGAGATCTTGTTTTGAGTATGATGACACTCGCTATATGGTGAGGGATTACCCCAGACTTAAGGAGGGGTGCACCTACACTGACTTCTTAGACACCACGTGATCCACCGGGTCCTCAGGCTATGATTCCAGCACCAGCTACCGTCCCACCTGCTCAGCCAGCTCGAGGTGGAGGTTGGGGAGTTTGAGGTCACCCTACAGGGGGAGGTCAGGCCAGATATTATGCTCTTCCGGCTCGTACAGAGGCAATTGCTTACGGCTCTATTATTACAGGTATTATTCCGGTCTATCATAGAGATGCGTCGGTCTTATTTGATCTAGGCTCTACATATTCCTATGTGTCCTATTATTTAGCCCCGTATTTGGGCGTATCTCGAGACTCCTTGAGTTTCTCTGTTTATGTGTTTACTCCTGTATGAGATTCTCTTGTTGTGGACTGCGTGTATTGGTCGTGTTTGATTGCTCTTAGTGGTTTTGAGACCAGAGCCGATTTATTATTGCTCAGTATGGTATACTTTGATGTTATCTTGGGCATTTACTAGTTGTCACCCCATTATACTATTCTTGATTGTCATGCTAAGACCGTGATACTGGCAATGCCGGGATTACCACGATTAGAGTGAAGAGGTACCTTAGAGTATACTCCTAGCAGAGTTATTTTATTTCTTAAAGCTCAACGCATGGTTGAGAAGGGGTGTGACGCGTATCTATCTTATGTGAGAGACGCCAGTATTGATGCCCCTATAGTTGAGTCAGTACCAGTAGTGAGGGAGTATCCAGATGTGTTTCCAGCTGATCTTCCAGGCATACCACACGACAGAGATATTGATTTCGGCAATTATTTATTGCCGGGCACTCAACCCATCTCTATTCCTCCGTATCATATGGCTCCTCCTTAGTTGAAGGAGCAGTTATAGGATTTGCTTGATAAGGGTTTAATTAGGCCCAGTATGTCACCTTGGGGTGCTCCTATCTTGTTTGTAAAGAAGAATAATGGTTCTATGTGTGTGTGCATTGATTATTGCCAGCTGAACAAAGTTACAGTGAAGAACAAGTATCCATTGCCTCGTATTGATGATTTATTTGATCAGCTACAGGGTGCCAAGGTGATTTCCAAGATTGATTTACGTTCCAGCTATCATCAGTTGAAGATTCAGGAGCCAGATATCCCGAAGACTACTTTCAGGACTTGGTATGGTCACTACGAGTTCCTTTGTAATGTCATTTGGGCTGACCAATGCCCCAACAGTTTTTATGCACTTGATGCACTGTGTGTTCCGACCTTATCTTGACTCTTTTGTTATTGTGTTTAGTGACGACATTCTGGTGTACTCCTGGACTCGGGAGGATCATGAGAAACACCTGAGGACTGTGCTTCAGACCTTGAGAGAAAAGAAGTTATTTGCAAAATTTTCAAGTGTGAGTTTTGGCTAGACTCAGTGGCATTCTTGGGTAATGTAGTATCGAGTGATGGAATCAAGGTGGATTTGAAGAAGGTGGAAGTAGTGCAGAGTTGACCTAGATCGTCATCATCTACATAGATCTGGAGTTTACTTGGTTTGGCAGGGTATTACGTTTTGTAGAGGGATTCTCATCTATTGCAACACCTATGATAGGCTAACCCAGAAGGGTGTTTCGTTCAGGTGGATAGAGGAGTGTGAGGAGAGCTTTCAGAAGCTCAAGATAGCTTTGACTACAACCCCAGTATTGGTATTGCCTACAGGTTTGGGGTCTTATACTATATATTCTGATGCATCACGGATTGGTCTCGGTGCGGTGTTGATGCAGGACGGTAGGGTGATTGCATATGCATCCAGATAGCTAAAGGTGAATGAAAAGAACTATCCTATCCATGGCCTCGAGTTAGCCGCTATTGTTCATGCCTTGAAGATTTGGTGGTAGTATTTGTACGGTGTCCCTTGTGATATTCACACCAATCATCGGCGTTTGCAACATCTGTTCAAGCAAAAGGATCTTAACTTGCGTCAGCGGAGGTGGTTGGAGCTACTTAAGGATTATGATATCACCATTTTCTACCATCCGGGGAAGGACAATGTGGTGCCCGATGCCTTAAGTCGCAGAGCAGAGAGTTTGGGGAGTTTAGCATATCTACTAGCAGCAGAGGGGCCATTGGTGTTGGATGTTCAGGCCTTAGCCAGCCAGTTTGTGAGATTGGATATTTCTGAGCCGAGTCGAGTATTGGCTTGTGTGATCTCTCGGTCTTCTCTTTATGATCGTATCAGGGAGCGTCAGTATGATGACCCCATCTGCTTGTCCTTAAGGACACGGTTCAGCACAGTGATGTTAAGGAGGTCAGTATTATGGATGATGGTGCATTGAGGATGCATGGCAGTCTATGTTTGCCCAATATAGATAGTTTGCGTGTGTTGATTCTCCTGGAGGCTCACAGCTTGCGGTACTCCATTCATCCGGGTACCACAAAGATGTAGCAGGACTTGAGGCAACATTACTGGTGGAGGAGGATGAAAAGAACATAGTGGAGTATGTAGCTCGGTGTCTAAATTGCCAACAGGTGAAGTATAAGCATCAGCAGCCAGGTGGGTTACTTCAGAAGTTAGAGATTCCAGAGTGGAAATGGGAGCGGATCACTATGGATTTCGTTGTTGGACTCCCACAGACTCAGCGAAGGTTTGATGCAGTTTGGGTGATTGTGCATAGGCTGACCAAGTTAGCTCATTTCCTTCCTGTGATGACTACCTATTCTTCCGAGCAGCTGGCTCGTATTTATATCCGTGAGATCATGAAGCTGCATGGCGTACCGATATCTATCATCTCTGAAAAGGGTACGCAGTTTACATCACGGTTCTAGAGGGTCGTACAGTATGAGTTGGGTACTCGAGTGGAGTTGAGCACAACATTTCACCCTCAGACGGACGGATAGTCCGAGTGCACTATTTAGATATTAGAGGATATGCTCCATGCATGTGTGATAGATTTTGGAGGTCCTTGGGATCAGTTCTTTCCACTTGTCGAGTTTGCCTACAACAACAGTTATCAGTCGAGCATCTAGATGGCACCGTATGAGGCTCTATATAGTAGGGTGTGTCGGCCTCCAGTGGGTTGGGTCGAGCCAGACAAGGCTAGATTATTGGGTACAGACTTGGTTTAGGATGCCCTAGATAAGGTGAAGGTGATTCAGGATCGACTTCACACAGCCCAGTCCAGAAAGAAGAGTTATGCGGATCGGAAGTTTGCGATGTTGCATTCATGTGTGGAGAGCGGGTCTTACTCCGGGTTTCACCTATGAAGGGCATTAAGAGGTTTTGGAAGAAGGGCAAGCTGAGCCCAAGGTTCATTGGTCCCTTTGAGGTGTTGCGGCGTGTTGGGGAGGTTGCTTGTGAGCTTGCCTTAACTCACAGTCTAGCAGAAGTTCATCCGGTATTCCATGTTTCTATGCTTCAGAAGTATCACGATGATCTGTCTCATGTGCTGGATTTCAGCTCAGTCCAGTTGGACAAGGATCTATCTTATGTTGCGGAGCTAGTGGTTAGTTTGGACAGGCAGGTTTGAAAGCTAAGGTCAAAGAACATTGCTTTCGTGAAAGTTCAGTGGAGGGGTCAGCCGGTCGAGGAGGCAACTTGGGAGACCGAGCATGTTAAGCGCAACCATTATTCTCATCTTTTCACCACTTCAGGTATGTCTCTATACTCGTTCGAGGATGAACAATTATTTTAAGAGGGGAAGGATGTAACGACCCGGCCAGGCGTTTTGAGAGTTATAGCCCCAATCCCCTGTTTACTGCTTTCACCATATCTTTTTCTACTTATATGACTTGCTGGGAGGTTGTTCTTGTGGTTTCAGAGTGAATTAGGATACTTAGTCCCTAAACGGAACCTTAAGTCTTAGGATCTTGATTGTAGTTAGAACTATGTGAAGACGACTTTGGAATAGAGTTTCGTCGGTTTCGTTAGCTCTGATGGGCGATTTTGGACTTAGGAGCGTGTCCAGACTGTGAATTGGAGGTCCGTAGCTGATTTAGGCTTGAATTCGCGAAAGTCAAATTTTTGGAGATTTTGACAGGAAGTGAACTTTTTGATATTGGCGTCATACTCCAATTCCGGAAGTTGGAGTAGGTCTGTAATGTCGAATATGACTTGTATGCAAAACTTTGAGGTCACTCAGAAGTGATTTGATAGGTTTCGGCATCTGTTGTAAAAGTGTGAAGTTTCAAAGTTCATTGAGTTTGAATTGGAGGGTGATTCGTGTTTTTAGCATTGTTTGATGTGATTTGAGGGCTCGCCTAAGTTCGTATGGTGTTGTAGGACTTGCTGGTATGTTTGGTTGAGGTCCCGGGGCCCTCGGGTGTGTTTCAGATGCTTAACGGATTGAATTTGGTCTTAGGCTAGTTGCTGAAGGTTATCTGGTTTCTGGGGGTTTTGTACCTGCGGAGGGGAGACCTCAGGTGCGGGATCGCACGTACGGAAGGAGGAGCGTAGGTGCGGTTTGGTCAAGCTTGGTTTGTGAGCACAGGTGCGAAATTGGAGCCGCATCTACGCATCCGTAAATGCGGAGGATTGACCGCAGTAGCGAAAATAGAGGCCTGGGAAGAGTCGCAGATGCGGAAGGTCATTTGCAGAAGCGGGTCCGGAGGTGCGTGCCATGGTCCGCATCAGTGGATCTTTGAACCATAAGCCTTCTCCGCACGTGTGATGGAAATTCCGCAGGTGCGCGTCGCAAGTGCGAGATCACTGGGTAGAAAAGGGAAAATTTCAAAGGTTTGATCTCATTTTCATTTTGGCTGTTTGAGAGCTCAGATTGAGGCGATAATTCAAGGAGTTTTCAGAGAGAACTTTGGGGTAATTATTCTTAACTCATTTATGGTTATATTCCACTAATCTATAGTTGATTTCTTCATTTAATTAAGGAATTTGGGGGAAAAGGTTGGAAGTTCTTCAACTAAGTTTTGAGTTTTGATTCAGATTTTTGATATCGGATTTGGATAATTTTGGTACGAGTGAACTCGTGAGTGAATGGGTGTTCATATTTTGGGACTTTTACCCGATTCCGAAACGTGGGCTCGGGGAGGTGTTTTGGGGTGATTTTCTAAATTCCTTCTTTAGCTTTGATTTCATTGATTAGATTAGTTTCTTATAGTTGAATTTATTGTATGTAATTGATTTTTTCTAGATTTGGTCCATTTGGAGTCGGATATTCGTGGAAAAGGCATTGTTACCGATTGATTGATCTTGGTTCGAAGTAAGTGGCTTGCCTAGCTTTGTGTGAGGGAAATCCCCTTAGAATTTGGTACTGTTGTGATATGTGAGCGCCGTCTACGTGAGGCGACGAGTATGTACACATGCTATTTGTTATGAAACCCGATTTATTTTCATGACCAGCAATATATTTTTCTTTTAATTTGAGTTATACCATTTAAGTGAGTATTAGTCTGTTTTAATTATTCATTGAGCTATTCCAATATGTATAGTTATCCTGTTTAGCATAATATCGCATGTCTTCGTTCTTTAGCTGCTTATTTGAACTCTGTGAAGCATGCCTAGTTGATTTCCTGCTTTTCCTTGTTCTTTATCTGTATAACTGTAGAAATCTTGTTGTTATCTGGTGTATTTATCGGTTTGAGCTGTGTGTTTACTTTTGAGACTACGAGGCGGTTCCTCGGGAGTTCTCCTTCAACATTTACTCTTGAGACTACGAGGCAGTTCCTCGGGAATTCTCCCTGCGCATTTACATTTGAGACTACGAGGCAGTTCCTAGGGAGTTCTCCCTGCACATTTACTTTTGAGACTACAAGGAGGTTCCTCGGGAGTTGTCCTTGCATATTTACTTTTGAGACTACGAGGCGGTACCTCGGGAGTTCTCCCTATACATTTACTTTTGAGACTACGAGGCGGTACCTCGGGAGTTCTCCCTGCACATTTACTTTTGAGACTACGAGGTCGGGAGTTCTCCCTGTATATTTATTTTGGGACTACGAGACGGTATCTCGGGAAATCCCATATTGTTTACCCCTGCCTGTTGTACTGTTGTCTTGCTGTGTTTCCTTTTGTTAAATTCCAGTCTTTTATTATAGTGTATATTCTCTTGCCTTATTTATTATTTACCAGTGGGCCTGACCTGACCTCGTCACTACTCAACCGAGGTTAGGCTTGGCGCTTACTGGGTACCTTTGTGGTGTACTCATGCTACTCTTCTGCACATATTTTTGTGTGCAGATCCAGGTACTTCTTATCAGCCCCGCTATTAGCTGAGAGTGCTTGCTGCTGTACAGAGACTTCAAGGTACATCTTCCGCGTTCGCAGACCTCGGAGTCCCCTTCTATTCTCCCTATGTCAATTACCTTCTGTACTTCTTTTATTATACTCCGGTGTATAGAGATACTAGTTTCCTTCTGTAGCTTGTGTCTTACGATGTCCCTGGTTTTGGGAAGACTGTATTTATAGAGTATTGGTTTTTGTACATGCCGAACGGCATTGTTACTAGTTATTCAGTTATCTACTGCTGTTAGTTGCCAAGTTTTACTTTTGTTTCATTATTTTCTGCAATTTGTTAGAATTACCTAGTCATAGAGACTAGGTGCTATCACAACGATATATAGAGGGAGTTTGGGTCGTGATACGAGATATCCACACTTGTTCAGCACTCCAGGTATGATTCTAGACCCGTTCGAGGATAAACGTTTATTTAAGAGGTGGAGAATGTAACGACCTGACCGACCATTTTGACTTATAGATCCCCGTTCCCCTAAATAAGACTCCCCGTAGGTGCTTTTACTATTTTATGACTTGCGGGGATGGTTAGTTCGGGATTTGGAAGGGTTCGGGTTGAAATAGGAACACTTGGTTCGACGCTTAATAGTGAAAGTTGACTATTTGAAGGTTTTAAAGTTCTTTAAATTCCGTTTGGAGTACGTTTTAGTGTTATCGAGGTCCGTTTGGAATTCCGAGCCCGGGCATAGTTCCGTAAGTTGAAGAACTTGAAGTTCCTAAGTTGATTCAGTTTGGTTTGAGATATGATTCTTAGTTTTGATGTTGTTTTATGCGTTCCAAGGATTTGAGCGAGTTCGTTTTATGATTTCAAACTTGTTGGTATGCTTGGGCTGGGCCCTGGGGGACCCGGGTGTCAATCGGACTAGGCACAAACCATGTTTGGACTTAGGAGCAGCATCTGAAGCACCAGGCTTCTAGTGTAACCGTACCTGCGGAAGGCCAGCCGCAAGTGCGAGCCCGCAGAAACGAGAAAGAAGCCACATAAGAGCAGCCTAGGAACCGCATATGTGGGTGGGAGTGCGCATCTACAAACTCGCAGGTGCGATAGACGAAATCGCAGGAGCAGCCTAAGCCACATAAGCGGTCTAAGCCGCATGAGCGGTCTAAGCCACAGGAGCGGCGTGTGTGTCACAGGAGTGGACTTGCAGAAGCGGGCCAGTGGTCCGTAGAAGCGGATATAGGCTACTGGGAAAGGGCCGCATCTGCGATGACCTTTCCAAAGTTGCGGAGCCGCAGAAGCGGCCAACCCTCCGCACATGCGAAAATCGCAGAAGGCAGAACTTGATTTAAAACGGGACTTAGGCATTTTGAGCTCATTTATTTCAATCCTTGGCCGATATTTGGAGCTCTTAGAGAGGGGTTTTCACCTAACACTTTGAGGTAAGTAATTCCTACACAAGTGTGAGCTAAATACATAGATTAAGGTTATATATACATGAAAAATTTGGAAAATTATGGGTTTAGTTGAAAAACCTAGGTTTTTGATGAAAATGAGATTTAACCATGAAAATGGTTATGGACTTGAGTGAAAATTATACATTTGAGTTAGTGAGGTTATGGGTAACAACTTTCATTGAATATTTCCGAAATTCGGGCACGTGGACCCGAGGATGAATTTTAAGGATCTTTCAATTGAGGTTGGGTAATCACTATAATGGTTAGAATATGAACTTTTGAATATATATTGATAAATTTTCACCACATTTGACTAGTTTCGGATTTTCTCCGCCGAGTTTGAGGCCTTGGAGTGGAAATGGAAGTCGGAAAGTGAGCTTTGAGACAAGGTAAGTCTCTTGTCTAACCTTGTAAGAGGGAAGTTTTCCCATATGTGATTTAAATTATTATTATTTTCTTCTAATTATGGGGGCTACGTACGCACGAGGTGGCGAGAGTCCGTGCGTAGCTACTATTCATGCTAATGTTCGGGTAGTCTAGGACCCAAATCATGAATTACTTGAAATGTTGGCACCCTACTTGTTAATTGAAGTGCCTAAATTACTTAGAACTTGTTGATTAAATTGAGGAAGACCATTAATGGAATTTGTAGTACCTTGTGTATTAGCCTTTAATAACGGTTGAGTCAAGCGCTTATAAATTATCCTCTCTTCTTGTGGAGCGAGCCTCGGCAGTAGATAGATGCATCTTTGATTTGTGCCGTTCGACCCTTGGTAGTGTACACATTATTCAGGATCTACGAACTTGCAGGTGCGATAGACGAAATCGCAGGAGCGGCCTAAGCCACAAGAGCGGTCAAAGCCACATGAGGGGCGTATGTTTCGCAGGAGCGGACCTGCAGAAGCGGGCCAGAGGTTCGCAGAAGCGGATATAGGCCACTAGGAAAGGGCCGCATCTGCGATGAATTTTCCACAGTTGCGGAGCTGCAAAAGCGGCCAACCCTCTGCACATGCGGAAATCGTAGAAGGCAGAACCTGATTTAAAATGGGACTTAGGCATTTTGAGCTCATTTATTTCAATCCTTGGGAGATATTTGGAGCTCTTAGAGAGGGGTTTTCACCTAACACTTTGAGGTAATTAATTCCTACACAAGTGTGAGCCAAATACATTTGATTAAGGGTATATATAACATGCAAAATTTGGAAAATTATGGATTTATGCGAAAAACTTAGGTTTTTGATAAAACTGAGGTTTAACCATGAAAATGGTTATGGACTTGAGTGATAATTATACAACTTTCATTGAATATTTTCGGAATCCAGGCACGTGGGCCCGGGGATGAAACTTAGGAATCTTTCAATTGAGATTGGGTAATCACTCTAATGGTTAGAATATGAACTTTTGAACATATATTGATCAATTTTTAATTAAAGTGCCTACTTGTTAATTAAAGTGCCTAAATTACTTAGAACTTGTTGATTAAATTGAGGAAGACCATTAATGGAATTTGTGGTACATTGTGTATTTGCCTTTAATAACGGTTAAGTCAAGTGCTTATAAATTATCCTCTCTTTTTGTGGAGCGGGCTGAACGCCTCGGCAGTAGATAGATGCATCTATGGTTCGTGCCGCTCGACCCTCGGCAGTGTACACATTATTCCGGATCGGGGTGTACGACCTCGACATAAATCGTGCTTAATGATACTTGGTACCTAACCATACCTTGTATTATGTTGTGGTTTGAAAGGTTACGATTTGTAAAGAAAGTGATCTATCTAGTATTATTAAGAATTGTGGAAGAACTATTTGCTCCTGCTTGTTGATGAGTTATTATTATTACTTACATTACTCCTGTTATTTAGAAATTTCTTTATTCATATTGCTAGCTCACAGTAAATGTTGAAGTCAACCCCTCGTCACTACTTCTTCGAGGTTAGACTTGATACTTACTGGGTACATATTGCTTATGTACTCACGCTATACTTCTGCACTAACCGTGCCGGACCTGAGGCAGGTGTATCTGGCGGTCCTACCGATGCGCGTCCCAGATATCCTGAGGCCTAGTGGTGAGCTGCTTCCCGAGCCGTTCTGCAGTCCCCAGAGTCTCTCTTTTGTATTTGTATTCTGTCTACTCTTTTTCGGAGAGTCGCTAGAGTTTTGTATATTCTACTAGGTCCTCATAAACTTGTGACACCAGGTCTTGAAAATTATGGTAGTAGACACATCTTGATTTTGACTATCTATTTCCTCTCATTTACTCTTAAATTGTCTATTACGCTTTTTATGAAATTTCTCGCTTCCTATTTGTTCAATAATAAAAAAGTTAACTACTTCTAAATTGTTAAAAGAAACACTCACGTGATCAGTTCACTATAGGCTTGTCTATCGGTAACGTTGGACGTCATCACGGCCTATAGGGGAAATTGGGTCGTGACAACAAGTCTCTTTAATTTAATAGAGATTTTATTCATTAAAATTCAAACAATATTATTGATAACATTAGGATAAAAGTTAAAATAAAAAAAATATTTCAAGAGTATTAAAATATATATATATATATATATATATATATATAAAGTAATATGTCAATAAAACTTTCTATTAACAATGCAATAATACTAAATATTGGATAATATAATAAAGTAAAATATAGAACAAAAACGTTATCCAATGACTACGCAACTCTCTTTAATTTAATAGAGATTATATTCATTAAAATTCAGAAAATATTATTGAGAACAATAGGATAAAATTAAAAATAAAGTAATATTTCAAGAGTAATAAAATATATGTCACGACCAAATTTTCCCTCCGTTGGGTATCGTGATGACACACTAGTCTTAGGGACTAGGTAAGCCTAACATTTACCAAATAACAATAATAATTAAATAACATCTAATAATTTTTGAAATGGAAATCTCTATAAAATTTTCAATTCCCAAAACCGGTAGTACAAGTCATAAGCTCTACAGAGTATGCTATAATTTACAAAATACAACTGTTTGAAATAAAGTAACAATATAAATACAAATCAGAAGGTGACTCTGAAGCCTGCGAACACAATAATAGGTTTACCTTGAGTCTCCGCAGCAACAGTTTGCACAGCTAGCTAAAGATCAATTGACTTCGAAATACCTGGATCTCTACAAAAATGTGCAGAAGTGTAATATGAGTACACCACGGCGGTACCCAGCAAGTATCAAAACTAGCCTCAGTGGAGTAGTGACGAGGACCAATCAAGACACCTACTGGACTTAATAACCTGAACAAGTGTAGGTATAGGACTAACAGAGTGTGATATCTACATAAAGACTACGCAAAGTGGCGAATAATACATTAATTGCAATAAGGAAGGAAAACAACAACTATCAGCGGAACACCATAATAATGTCAAGGAAGAATGAGCGAAAACACAGCCTAAATCCGATAATCGCAGATAAAGAAAGGACAAGTAACAACTCAACAACACGACAACTTTCACACCGGGTTTTAGTCAATAAACTCCACGAGGTACCGAACCTCATACTATTCACAACTCACGGGTTCCAATACCTGAACCCTAACACTTGGCATCTTGTGCCCTCATTACACTTCATAACTGCACTGACAACCCACGTGCCAAATAGAGCCATTCTCACATAGAAGGTAGGTAAACAAGGGTGTTCATCTATACTCAACAATATCAAGAAAACTTCTTAACCGATAAGAGTGCTCAACTACGTGTTTGCTTGTGCAAGTGTCCTAACATAGTTCATGCCAGTTAGTAAGTACATGAAAGGAAATGGAAAACACGTAGAATGTTTTTGCACAACTTTCCACAAGATAAAGCTCACACCGGTAAGTGTACCACTACATAAACATCAACAACAAAAATGCCCCTAGGCCATAACAAGTTATCACAAATCAATCCCTGGCATAGCCCACCTTGTCTCGCCACATGTGCAATAGTAAAGTAAATGCCCGCCTTGTCTCGCCACACATGCATAATAATATTTCCACATTGTCTCGCCACATGCGCAACCCACATATATATATCCCACCTTGTCACGTCGCATGTGCAAATATCAATAGTAATAATAGCACGGCAGAAACCTCGTGTAACCCGATAACACCACACGAGAGAAACCTCGTGCATCACAACAACAACCGCACGGCATAAACCTCATGCATCACAATAACAACTACAACAACAACAATGACAATAATACAAGGGTACGACAAATAAGTCAACTTAGAGATTCCAGGACTCAAAGAAACGGAGGAAGTAATTCACAAGGAGTAGCCACAATCGGGAATGCTAGTCATAATAATAATAGCTTAACAAGAAAGGAAATACTATGTACAATGGTCCACAATATACAGTTCGACAACGAGGGAGCTAACACAAGTCGAATAATTCCAAATAAAGACAAGTCAACTAAAATATACGATATCTAACTTCTTTTAAGGCTGGGCAATTAGGAAAGAGATACAACAAGTTCAATAAGGACAAGCAGCAGAAAGATAATCTTATCCTCAATTAAGGGTGAACAATTACAGAAGATATAATTATAACTTCAAATAAAGATAAGCAGTTAGGAAAGGATAACCTGGCAATAGGAGAGATAACAATTTCAATTAAGGCACATATGAATCAAGTAAACAGTAAGAGTGGATCATGAAGCAATTGATTCTAATTAAGCAGGTAAAGGTGAAACAAGTAATTAAAGAACCTAATAATAACAAGTACAACTGCATATTAAATGAATACAAGGACCTAGGAACCCTAAAATTCCAACTCCAACAAATAAGTCTGAGCACGTACTTGTCACCTCGCATGCACATACTACAATCAACATATAAGACTCAAATCCTACGGGGTAGTTCCCCCACACAAGGTTAGGCAAGATACTTACCTCAAAGAAGACAAACCAATACTCTAAACTGAACTTCTCAGTATAATGCCTCCGGAAGGCTCAAATCTAATCAAAATAACTTCAAAGCACAAATAAAACTCATAAGAAACTATTCCGGATCATAAAGCTTAAATCTTTATCAAAATCTAAAAATCAACCCAAAAGTCGACCCACGGGCCCGCACCTCGGAACCCGACAAATTTCACAAAACCCGAACACCCATTCGGATATGCGTTAAACCATACTAAAATTATCAAATTCCGATACCAATTCGTCTCTCAAATCATGAATTTTTCATTTTGAAACTTTTCTTCAAAAATCCTCATTTTCCTCAACTCAAAATCATGGAATATAATACATTCTAGGTGAAGAACACCTACCCAATCGATTTACTTGAAAAACCAACAAAGCATCGCTCAAAAGCGAGCTCTAGAACTCCAAAAATGTTAAAAATGGCTAACGCTCGGAATAGAGAGCTTTATATTCTGCTGAGGTATTTGTACATCGCGATCGTGGAACAAATAGTGCGACCGCGAAGAAGAAAATAGCAACTGCCGAAATGAATTACGCGATCACATAAGGAACAGTGTGATCACGGAGAGTGAAAACTATTAGGGCTAGGTACTGCACTACGCGATCGCATGAGTGTGCATGTAATCGCGAAAGAGGAAGGGGAAAATCACCAGCTGTTACAGTTGAGCTATGCAAACGCAGGGAATGAAGTGCGAACGCAGAGAAGGCATAAGCGCACGTACACAATTGCGAACAGGACTACGCAAATGCAAAGAAGGAATGGTTAGCCCCCCAAACAAGCCTTCGCGATCGCGACTTCAGCTATGTGATCGCATAGAAGGGGATACCAGATAACAACACATCTATACCAAACAATGAGAAATTTGCCCGTAGTCCATCTGAAACACACCCAAGGCCCCGTCTAAACACACCAAAAATTTCCATAACCTAACTCGGACTCGCTCGAGGTCTCAAATCACATCAAACAATGTCAAAACTACGAATCACACCATGAGTCGAACTTATGAACTTTCAAATCTTCCAACTGCTAAAATTCGCGCCAAAACATATCAAATCAACCCGGAATGACGTTAAATTTGTAGGCAAGTCCCAAATAGAATAAGAGAGTTGTTCTAACTCTCAAGAATCGTATTCTGATCCCGGTATCAAAATGTCCCCTTCCGGTCAAAATCTTCGAAAATTTGACTTTCGCCGTTTTAAGCTTAAATCAGCTACATACCTCAAATTCATGGTTCGGACACGCTCCTAAGTCCACAATCACATAACGAAGCTAACAGAACCGCCAGAACTCCATTCCGGAGTCGTCTTCACATAGTTCCAATTATGGTCAAAATCCTAAGACTTAAGCTTCTGTTTTAGGGACTAAGTATCCTAAATCACTTAGAAACATCCGATAACTTAATTCAACCATGCACGTAAGTCAATACACATAATACAAAGCTGCTCGGGGACTTATGCCACCGAACGGGACATAAATGCTCAAAATGACCGGCCGGGTCGTTATATCCTTCCTCTCTTAAACAAATATTTGTCCTCGAACGTGCCAAGAATCGCCACAATGTCTTCAAATAACTGAAAGCACTTATCTAACATACACCCGCGGGGTGACCCCATGTCACCGCAATCCACATAAGCCTGACGACACCATCTCCATTGTAATTTATCCTTTCTACCAACACCGATAAGCCTTAAAGTCAAAATTCTCACCTTCTGTTCATCTCCAAAAGGCCCCATTCTAAATCCATACCCGGTATCAGTCTCAACTAGCTGCACCAACTCATGCCTAGAACCATAAGGTACGACCATTCAACATGAAACGCCACACATAGGCCCATAATAAAATTTCTGATCACAACAGCTGCCCGTAATCAAAACCAACACCAGCAATAAGCCTCATATCCGTTAGAACCCTGTTTCAAATCTCCACAACACTGACAATGATGCAAGAAACATGAGTACCTCTTAACTATACACCCGACTCAACAAGTCACAACTACCACCACCGGGCACACACCCCGCAAGCTAAAACTCAAGAAGCACAAAACGAAAATGACTGAATATGTAAAGAGAAACACATAAGAGAAACATCAAACAAGCCCGACAGGCACAACTCTCTATGAGTACCATCCTACAAATCAATTTAAAAGGAAAATATAAAGTATATGGATAAATCATAAGGATCTCATCCTGATATAACTTCCACCGCGGGACGCAACCCTGCTCAAACATATCAAATCACACTGAATCGTGACGGTCTCACCCTCAACTCTGAATTGCAAGTCGAATACATATCATACCAAAGGAAATCTTCCACTAACTCAATTCTACTAATAAAATCACCGCACTTACTAAACTCTCACCCCGGTAGAGTATTAAATCACAAATCGTAACTAAATTACTCAGGAATCACATCAAACCTACCATAATGGATAACAAGAATTCATTTCTAGCCTCGTAACTCTCAATAATGAATAAAAGCAAACGATAGACATGGGCTACCACTCATAGAATCTCCCAACAGGGGTAAACACATATATAGAATACTAAGTCATGAATTCACCCATAGGTGGAATCAACAAATAAGAGGACTCACCCCGATAAGCAGAACCGAATCAATATACAAATGGTGCCCCTCTATAAAAAATAAAGAGCATACATGTATGGCATCATCTGGTGCAACGGCCTCAAGCCTACTATATGAAACACATCAACGGGCCGGGCTTTCCCCTCTTAGGCACCCTCAACTCGCCTGAATACTCCGTTATGACACACCTGTCCAGAGTCTAGGACAACCTCTCACCCTGTGGCTGGTATCTCCACACTAAAAGCAACCTCTCTGCTGACATGGCTATGGGAACTATGCGGTACGGGTACTCAGAAACCCATGAGTACCTGAAACACTATGCGAATCCTGAAGTGCAAACTGAATTGGCTGACCCATAAAATCTCTACCATATCGTACCCTGCCTCCAAAACAAGGACCAGTGGATCTCTTCGGTCTACGAGGCCTCCTCGCCTCCCTGTCCTCTCTTTCCTGACCTCACCTACCCTCTCTCTCAAGGCCCCGTCTGTCCTCTCTCTCCAGATCCCACATGCCCTCTACTTGGAGAGCGATACCTACCACCTACTGAAACGAAACATCCGACTCTAACTCCCGAGCCATGCTATACCGAATATCATGCCTGAACCCCTCAAAGAATATACGGACATGCTCTCTAACTGTAGCTACCAAAGAAGGCGCATGTCTGGCCAAATCACTGAATCTAATGGCATACTCTGACACTAACAAAGTGCCCTGGCGCAGCTGCTCAAACTCTGCATGCCATGCATCTCGGAGGACTGAGGTACAAACTCTCTTAGGAACATCTCTGAAAACTGAACCCATGTAAGTGAAGCTGACTCGGCCGGGACATAACAAAAGCACCCCCGCTCGTCTCAACAATACCCAGAGTATGAAGAATGCGGTGATACTCCTCTAGGAAACCCTGGGCATCATCTGTCGCCAATCCACTGAAAGTAGGAGGGTGGTACTTCTTGTACCTCTCAAGTCTAAGCTGTTCTTCTTCAGATACTGCTGCCCTAACCACGGGCTGAACATGGACTACAGGTTGTGTCGCCATGACACCTGGAACCTGACTAACATGAACTCGTTGCTCTGGAGGGTGGGCAGCGCGCTAATGGGTTCCTCGCCCGGTCTGTGAAGTAGCTGGTGAAACCGTAATCAACCATGCCTGAGCCAATATACCAAACATGCTCAGGAACGGTGCTAAAGTCTCCTGAAGTCTGGGGTAACAGCAGGCGCCTCCGGTACCTGCCCCCAACTGGAGCTACTGGAGGCTCCTCAACTACTGCTCCGGTAGATGTTCAGGCTACGGTACATGCTCCTCGTCGACCTCTGCCTCTGCGTCTAGCGACACCCGCTCTGGGAGCAGCGTTATCGATAACTGCAGCTCGTGTACTCACCATCTGTGAGAGAATAGAATGATAAAAGTTCAAACTCCGAGACCAATAAGCTCCCATGATAGGAATGAAAGAAGTGAGATTGTCCTAATAGTTTTGTAGCCTCTCAAAGATAAGTACAGACGTCTCCGTAGCGATACGCAAGACTCTACTAAACTCTCTTATGACTCGTAGCACATATGAACCTAGAGCTCTGATACTGACTTGTCACCACCCAGGTTTCCCTCCGTTGGGTATCGTGTGGCACCTAGTCTTAGAGACTAGGTCAGCCTAACATTTACTAAATAACAACAATAATTAAATAACATCTAACAATTTTTGAAATGGAAATCTCTATAAAATGTACAATTCCTAAAACCGGTAGTACAAGTCATAAGCTCTACAGAGTATGCTACAATTTACTAAATACAATTGTTTGAAATAAAGTAACAGTATGAATATAAATCAGAAGGTGACTCCGAAGCATGCGAACGCAGTAATAGGTTTACCTTGAGTCTCCACAGCAACAGTCCGCACAGCTAGCTAATGATCAACTAACTTTGAAATGCCTGGATCTACACAAAACTGTATAGAAGTGCAGTATGAGTACACCATGGCAGTTCCCAGCAAGTATCAAGACTAATCTCAGTGGAGTAGTGACGAGGAACAATCAAGGCACCTACTGGACTTAATAACCTGAACAAGTGTAGGTATAGGACTAACAGAGTATGATATCTACATAAAGACTATGCGAAGTGGCAAATAATACGGTAATTGCAATAAGGAAGGAAAACAACAACTATCAGCGGAACACCATAATAATGTCAAAGAAGAATGAGCGAAAACACAACCAAAATCCGATAATCGCAGATAAAGCAAGGATAATTAACAACTCAACAATACGACAACTTTCATACTGGGTTTTAGTCAATAAACTCCACGAGGTACCGAACCTCATACTATTCACAACTCACGGGTTCCAATACCTGAACCCTACCACTTGGCATCTGGTGCCTTCATTACACTTCATAACCGCACTGACAACTCATGTGCCAAATAGAGCAATTCTCACATAGAAGGAAGGTAAACAAGGGTGTTCAGATATACCCAACAATATCAAGAAAACTTCTTAACCGATAAGAGTGCTCAACTACGTGTATGCTTGTGCGAGTGTCCTAACATATTTCATGACAGCTAGTAAGTATAGAAAAAGAAATGGACAGCACATAGAATGTTTTCACACAACTTTCCACAAGATAAAGCTCACACAGGTAAGTGTACCACCACACAAACATCAACAACAAGTATACCTCTAGGTCATCACAAGTCATCACAAATCAATCCCTGACATAGCGCACCTTGTCTCACCACGTGTGCAATAGTATAGTAAATGCCCGCCTTGTCTCGCCACACGTGCATAATAATGTTCTCACCTTGTCTCGCCACATGCACAACCCACATATATATATCCCGCCTTGTCATGCTTCATGTACAAATATCAATAGTAATAATTACACGGCAGAAACCTCGTGCAATCCAATAACACCGCACGGCAGAAACCTCGTACATCACAACAACAACCGCACGGCAGAAACCTCATGCATCACAATAACAACTACAACAACAACAATGAAAGTAATACAAGGGTAAGATAAATAAGTCAACTCAGAGATTCCAGAACTCAAAGAAACGGAGGAACTAATTCACAAGGAGTAGCCACAAACGGGAATGCTAGTCATAATAAGAATAGCTTAACAAGAAAGGAAATAATATGTACAACGGTCCACAATATACAGTTCGACAACGAGGGAGCTAACACAAGTCGAATAATTCCAAATAAGGACAAGTCAACTAAAATATATGATATCTAACTTCTTTTAAGGTTGGTCAATTAGGATAGAGATACAACAAATTCAATAAAGATAAATAGTAGAAAGATAATCTTAGCCTCAATTAAGGGTGAACAATTACAAAAGGGATAATCATAACTTCAAATAAAGATAAGCAATTAGGAAAGGATACCATGGCAATATGAGAGATAACAAATTCAATTAAGGAACACATGAATCAAGTAAACAGTAAGAGTGGATCATGAAGCAATTGATTCTAATTAAGTAGGTAAATGTGAAACTGGTAATTTAAGAGCGTAATCATAACAAGTACAACTACATATTCAAAGAATACAAAGACCTAGGAACTCTAAAATGCCAACTCCAACAAATAAGTCTGAGCACGTACTCGTCACCTCGCGTGAACATACTAGAATCAACATAGAAGACTCAAATCCTAAGGGGTAGTTCCCCCACACAAGGTTAGGCAAGATACTTACCTCAAAGAAGACAAACGGATACTCTAAAATGAACTTCTCAGTGAAATGGCCTTCGGACGGCTCAAATCTAATCAAAATAACTTCAAAGCACAAATAAAACTCATAAGAAACTATTCCGGATCATAAAGCTTCAATCTTTATCAAAATCTAAAAATCAACCCAAAAGTCAACCCCCGGGCCCGCACCTCAGAACCCGATAAATTTTACAAAACCCGAACACCCATTGTGATACGAGTTCAACCATACTAAAATTATCAAATTCCGATACCAATTCGTTCCTCAAATCATGAATTTTTCATTTTGAAAACTTTCTTCGCAAATCCTCATTTTCCTCAACTCAAAACACAAATTAAATGATAAAATAAAGATAAAATCACGGAATATAATACATTCTAGGTGAAGAACACTTACCCAATCGATTTTCTTGAAAACCCCACAAAGCATCGCTCAAAACCGAGCTCTAGAACTCCAAAAATGTTAAAAATGGCTAACTCTCGGAATAGAGAACTTTATATTTTGCCCAGGTATTTGTAGATTGCGATCGCGGAAAAAATAGTGTGACTGCGAAGAAGAAAATAGAAACTACCGAAATGAATTACGTGATCACGTAAGGAACAGTGTGATCGCGAAGATGGAAAAATGTTGGGTCCAAGTACTGCACTACGCGACCGCATGAGTGCGCATGCGATCCCGAAAGGGGAAGGGGAAAATCACCAGCTGTTACAGCTGAGCTATGTGAACGCGGGCAATGAAGTGCGAACGCGGAGAAGGTAGAAGTGCACGTACACGATCGCGAACAGGACTACGCGAACGCAAAGAAGGAATGGTCAGCCCCCCAAACAACCCTTTGCGATCGCGACTTCAGCTACGTGATCATATAGCAGGGTACACCAAATAACAGCACAGTGATACCAAACAATGAGAAAATGGCCCGTAGCCCATCCGAAACACACCCGAGGCCCTCGGGACCTCGTCTAAACACACCAACAAGTTCCATAACCTATTACGGACTCGCTCGAGGTCTCAAATCGCATAAAACGACATCGAAACTACGAATCACACCATGAATCGATCATATGAACTTTCAAATCTTCCAACTTCTAACACTCGCGCCGAAACCTATCAAATCAACCCGGAATGACGTCAAATTTTGCAGGCAAGTCACAAATAGCATAAGGGATCTGTTCCAATTCTCGGAATCACATTCCGATCCCGATATCAAAATTTCCACTTCCGGTCAAAATCTCTGAAAATTCGACTTTCGCAATTTCAAGCCTAAATCAACTACATACCTCAAATTCACCGTCCGCACACGCTCCTAAATCCAAAATCACCCAACGAAGCCAACAAAACCACCAGAACTCCATTCCGAAGTCGTCTTCACACAGTTCCAACTACGGTCCAAATCCTAAGACTTAAGCTTCCGTTTTAGGGATTAAGTGTCCCAAATCACTCTGAATCATCCGGTAACTGAGTTCAACTACTCATGCAAGTCAATACACATAATACAAAGCTGCTCAAGGCCTTATGCCATCGAACAAGACTTAAATTCTCAAAATGACCTGCCGGGTCATTACATCGTTCCCCTCTTAAACAAACATTCATCATCGAACGTGCCAAATCTTCTCGAAGTCTTCAAATCACTGAAAGCACTTATCCAACATACACCTGCGGGTGACCCCACATCACGCCAATCCACATAATCGTGACGACACCATCTCCATTGTAATTTATCCTTTCTACCAATACCGATAAGCCTTAGATTCAAAATTCTCACCTTCCGTTCATCTCTAAAAGACCCGATTCTAAATCCATACCCGGTATTAGTCTCAACCAGCTGCCACAACTCATGCCTACAACCACAAGGTATGACCATTCAGCATGACATGCCACACATAGGCCCATAATAAAATTTTTGATCGCAATAGCTGCCCGTAATCAAAACCAGCACTAGCAATTAGCCTCATATCCGTTAGAACCCTATTTCAAATCTCCACAACACTGTCAACGATGCAAGAAACATGAGGATCTCTTAACTATACACCCGAATCAACAAGTCACAACTAACACTACCGGGCACACACCCCGCAAGCTAAAACTTAAGAAGCACATAATGAAAATGACTGAATATGTAAAGAGAAACACAAAAGAGAAACATCAAATAAGCCTGACATGCACAACTCTCTATGCGTACCATCCTACAAATCAATTTAAAAGGAAAATTTAAGTATATGAACAAATCACAAGGATCTTATCCTGATATAACTTCCACCACTACACGCAGCCCTATTCAAACATATCAAATCACATGGAATCACGACGGTCTCACCCTCAACTCTGAATCACAAGTCGAATACACCTCATACCAATGGAAATCTTCCACTAACTCAGTTCTGCCAATAAAATCACAACACTTACTAAACTCTCACCCCGGTAGAGTATCAAATCACAAATCGTAACCAAATTACTCAAGAATCACATCAAACTTACCATAATAGACGACAAGAATTCACTTCTAGCCTCGTAACTCTTAAAAATGAATAAAAGCAAAGGATAGACACGGGAAACCATTCATAGAATCTCCCAATAGGGGTAAACACATGTACATAATACTATGTCATAAATTCACCCATAGGTGGAATAAATAAATAAGGGAACTCACCCCGATAAGCAGAACCGAATCAAAAAACAAATGGTGCCCCTCTATAACAAATCAAAATCATACCTGTATGGCATCATCTGGCGTAATGGCCTCAGATAATTTACTTTACTATTGCACACGTGGCGAGATAAGGTGGGCTATGTCAAGGATTGATTTGTGATGACTTGTGATGACCTGGGGACATTCTTGTTGTCGATGTTTGTGTAGTGGTACACTTACCTGTGTGAGCTTTATCTTGTGGAAAGTTGTGTGAAAATATTCTATGTGCTGTCCATTTTCTTTTCCTGTACTTACTAGCATGCATGAACTATGTTAGGACACTTGCACAAGCATACACATAGTTGAGCACTCTTATCGGTTAAGAAGTTTTCTTGATATTGTTGGGTATACATGAACACCTTTGTTTACCTTCCTTCTATGTGAGAATGGCTCTATTTGGCACATGAGTTGTTATTGTGATGCACGAGGTTTCTGTCGTGCGGTGTTATCAGGTTGCACGAGGTTTCTACTGTGCTATTGTTACTATTGATATTTGCACATGTGGCGTGACAAGGGAGGATATATATATGGGTTGTGCATATGGCGAGACAATGTGGGAACATTATTATGTACGTGTGGCGAGACAAGGCGGTTATTTACTTTACTATTGCACACATGGAGAGACAAGGTGGGCTATGTCAGGGATTGATTTATCATGACTTATGATGACCTGGGGACATTCTTGTTGTTGATGTTTGTGTAGTGGTACACTTACCTGTGTGAGCTTTATCTTGTGGAAAGTTGTGTGAAAACATTCTACGTGCTGTCCATTTCTTTTCCTGTACTTACTAGCTGCCATGAACTATGTTAGGACACTTGCACAAGCATACACGTAGTTGAGCTCTCTTATCGGTTAAGAAGTTTTCTTGATATTGTTGGGTATAGATGAACACCCTTGTTTACCTTCCTTCTATGTGAGAATGGCTCTATTTGGCACATGTGTTGTCAGTGCAGTTATGAAGTGTAATGAGCACACAGGATGCCAAGTGTTAGGGTTCAGGTATTGGAACTAGTGAGTTGTGAATAGTATGAGGTTCGGTACCTCGTGGAGTTTATTGACTAAAACCCAGTGTGAAAGTTGTCGTATTGTTGAGTTGTTACTTGTACTTTCTTTATCTTTGATTATCGGATATAGGCTGTGTTTCTGCTCATTCTTATTTGACATTATTATGGTGTTCCACTGATAGTTGTTGTTTTCCTTCCTTATTGCAATTACCGTAGGTGTCTTGACTGTTTCTCGTCACTACTCCACTGAGGTTAGTCTTGATACTTGTTGGGTACCACCGTGGTGTACTCGTACTGCACTTCTGTACATTTTTGTACAGATTCAGGTATTTCTTGATCTTTAGCTAGCTGTGCAGACTGTTGCTGTGGAGACTCAAGGTAAACCTGTTTCTACGTTCACAGGCTTCAGAGTCACCTTATGATTTGTATTCATACTGTTACATTATTTCAAACAGTTGTATTTATTAAATTGTAGCATACTCTGTAGAGCTTATGACTTGTACTATCGGTTTTAGGAATTGTAAATTTTATAGGGATTTCCATTTCAATAATGGTTAGATGTTAATTAATTATTGTTGTTATTTAGTAAATGTTAGGCTTACCTAGTCCCTAAGACTAGGTTCCATCACCATATCCAACGAAGGGAAAACTAGGTCGTGACAAGTTGGTATCAGAACTCTAGGTTCATAGGTACTACGAGTCAGAAGCGATTTTAGTAAAGTCTTGTGGATCGCTACGGAGACGTCTGTACTTATCTTCGAGAGTCTACGAAACTATTAGGACAATCTCACTTCTTTCATTCCTATTGTGCGAGCTTACTGGTCTCGGAGTTTGAACTTTTATATTCTATTCTCTCACAGATGGTGAGGACACGAGCTACAGTTATAGATGACGCTGCTCCCAGAGCGGGTGTCGCTAGAGGCAGAGGCAGAGGTCGACGAGGAGCATGTACCGCAGCTAGGACATCTATCGGAGCAGTAGTTGAGGAACCGCCAGTAGATCCAGTTAGGGGCAGGTACCGGAGGCGCCTGCTATTACCCTAGACTTCAGGAAACTTTAGCACCGTTCCTGAGCATGTTTGGTACATTGGCTCAGGCGGGGTTGATTCCGGTTGCACCAGCTACTTCACAGACCGGGGGATGAACCCATAAGCACGCTTCCCACCTTAGAAGTACAATAAGTACAACCCTCCTACTTTTAGTGGATTGGCGATAGATGACGCCCAGGGTTTCATGGAGGAGTATCACTGCATGCTTCATACTATGGGTATTGTGGAGACGAGCGGGGTTGCTTTTGTTACATTCTAGCTCAGGGGAGCGTCTTATCAGTGGTGGCAGGCGTATGAGTTGGGTATCCCGGTAGAGTCAGCATCACTTATATGGGTATTTTTTACAGAGATGTTCCTGAGAAAGTTTGTACCTCAGTCCCTTCGAGATGCATGGCGCGCGGAGTTTGAGCAACTGTGCCCTGACACTATGTCTGTGTCAGAGTATGCCATTAGATTCAGTGATTTGGCCAGACATGCACCTGCTTTGGTCGCTACAGTTATAGAGCGTATACGTAGATTTATTGAGGGGCTTATGCATAATATTCGGTTCAACATGGCTCGGGAGTTAAAGTCGGATGTTACATTTTAGCAGGTGGTAGGGATCGCTCGCCGAGTGGAGGGCATGTGGGATTAGGAAAGAGAGGACAGGCAGGGTCTTGAGAGAGAGGGCATGTGAGATTAGGAGAGAGAGGATAGGGAGGCAAGGAGGCCTCATAGACTGGCGAGATCCACTGGTCCTTATTTTGGAGGCAGGGTACGACATGGTAGAGGTTTTGTGGGTCAGCTAGTTCAGTTTGCACTTCAGGCTGCGCACAGTGTTTCAGGTACTCATGGGTCTCAGAGTACCCGTACCGCATAGTTCCCATAGCCACGTCAGTAGAGAGGTTTCTTTGAGTGTGGAGATACTAGCCACAGGGTGAGAGGTTGTCCTAGACACCAGACATGTGTGTCAAAGCGGAGTATTCAGGCGAGTAGAGGGCGCCCAAGAGGGGAAAGCCCAGCCCGATGATGTGTTGCATACCGCCTTGTCTCGCCACACGTGCATAATAATGTTCCCACATTGTCTCTCCACATGCGCAACCCATATATATATCCTCCCTTGTCATGCCGCATGTGCAAATATCAATAGTAACAATAGCACGGTAGAAACCTCGTGCAACACGATAACACCACACGACAGAAACCTCGTGCAGCACAACAACAACTGCACGACAGAAACCTCGTGCATCACAATAACAACTACAATAGCAACAATGACAATAATACAAGGGTACGGGAAATAAGTCAACTCAGATATTCCCGAACTCAAAGAAACGGGGGAACTAATTCACAAGGAGTAGCCACAATCGGAAATGCTAGTCATAATAAGAATAGATTAACAAGAAAGGAAATACTATGTACAACGGTCCAAAATATACAGTACGATAACGAGGGAGCTAACACAAGTCGAATAATTCCAAATAAGGACAAGTCAACTAAAATATACGATATCTAACTTCTTTTAAGGTTGGGCAATTAGGAAAGAGATACAAGAAATTCAATAAGGATAAGCAGCAGAAAGATAATCTTAGCCTCAATTAAGGGTGAATAATTATAGAAGAGATAATTATAACTTCAAATAAAGATAAGCAGTTAGGAAAGGATAACATGGCAATATGAGAGATAACAATTTCAATTAAAGCACATATGAATCAAGTAAACAGTAAGAGTGGATCATGAAGCAATTGATTCTAATTAAGCAGGTAAAGGTGAAACTAGTAATTAAACAACTTAATCATAACAAGTACAACTGCATATTCAATGAATACAAGGACCTAGGAACCCTAAAAGACCAACTCCAACAAATAAGTCTGATCACATACTCGTCACCTCGCGTGCACGGACTACAATCAACATAAAAGACTCAAATCCTAAGGGGTAGTTCCCCTACACAAGGTTAGGTAAGATACTTATCTCAAAGAAGACAAACCAATACTCTAAAATAAACTTCTCAGTGAAATAGCCTCCGGACGGCTCAAATCTAATCAAAATAACTTTAAAGCACAAATAAAACCCATAAAAAACTATTCCAGATCATAAAGCTTCAATCTTTATCAAAATCTAAAAATCGACCCAAAAGTTGACCTCCGGGCCCGCACCTCGGAACCCAACAAATTTTACAAAATCCGAACACCCATTCCGATACGAGTTCAACCATACTAAAATTATCAAATTTCGATACTAATTCGTCCCTCAAATCATGAAATTTTCATTTTGAAAATTTTCTTCAAAAATTCCCATTTTCCTCAACTCAAAACACAAAATAAATGATAAAAATAAAGATAAAATCATGGAATATAATAAATTCTAGGTGAAGAACACTTATCCAATCGATTTGCTTGAAAAACCCACAAAGAATCGCTCAAAACCGAACTCTAGAACTCCAAAAATGTTAAAAATGGTTAACCCTCAGAATAGAGAACTTTATATTCTGCCCAAGTATTTGTACATCACGATCGAGAAACAAATAATGCGATCGCGAAGAAGAAAATAGCAACTGACGAAATGAATTATGTGATCGCATAAGGAACAGTACAATCGCGAAGTGGGAAAAATGTTGGGGCCAGGTACTGCACTACGCGACCGTGTGAGTGCGTATGTGATCGCAAAAGGGGAAGGGGAAATTCACCAGCTATTACAGCTGAGCTATGCGAGCATGCGCAATGAAGTGCGAACGCAGAGAAGGCAGAACCGCACATACGCGATTGCAAACATGACTGCGTGAACGCAAAGAAGGAATGGTCAGCCCCCCCCAAACAAGCCTTCGCGATCGCGGCTTCAGCTATGCGGTCGCATAGAAGAGGACACCAGATAACAACACAGCTATACCAAACAATGAGAAAATGGCTTGTAGACCATCCAAAACACACCCGAGGCCCCTAGGACCCCGTCTAAACACATCAACAAGTTCCATAACCTAACACGGATATGCTTGAGGTCTCAAAGCACATCAAACAATGTCAAAATTATGAATCGCACCATGAATCGAACTTATGAACTTTCAAATCTTCCAACTTATAAAACTCACACTAAAACCTATCGAATCAACCCGGAATGACATCAACTTTTGCAGGAAAGTCCCAAATAACATAAAGGAGTTGTTCCAACACTCGAAATCATATTCCGACCTCGATATCAAAAAGTCCACTTTCGGTCAAAATCTCTGAAATTTGTCTTTGTCAAGACCCAAATTCCTAACCATTCGTGATGGCGCCTATCATGAAACTAGGCAAGCTGACGTTCTCAATATTCTTTCAATATATAACAGAAGAGATCTAAAGCAATTAAACTAACAAAAGGTTTACATAATAACGTGGTAAAAACCCAAAATACTAGTGCGGAATGATAGCTCGACATCGGGGTGTCACTAAGTCATAGCATCTAGAAACCAAATGTAGAAACAAAGTCTACTACTGTCTATACCAAATGCCAATACAAGAGAGAAAAGATAATAATAAGGGAGAAACAAGGATTGCAGATGCCAACAACTACCTCGTAAGGCTCCGATAATCAGCTCTCGCACGAACCCAGCGACCGTCAAAACCATACACACCTGGATCTGCACATGAAGTGCACGGTGTTGCATGAGTACAACCAACTCAACAAGTAACAGAATTAAATAAGGAACTGAGAAGCAGTGACGAGCTATATAAAAAATACAGATCATTTCAAAAGTTTTCAGTGAAGGGTGAACATCCTTTTAAATCCGGTGGTATAAGTCAAATCAGTTCGAGCTCAAGTAAAACAGATATGAATCCTCCAGAAATTTCACAACAGCAACAAATAGCAACTAAATGCAACAATAAATAAAATAAAGTACAGCCTCTCAAGGCAACAGTCACTGAATGCATCTGAACAGCTCATACTCTCAGCTCTCAGCCCTCAATACACACTCTCAATTGGTACCTGTGCTCACTGGGAGTGTGCAGACTCCGGAGGGGCTCCTTTCAGCCCAAGCGCTATATCGCTGCGGCGTGCAGCCTGACCTAATCATATAAGTATCCATAAGGCTCATTGCGACATGCAACCTGATCCACAATCATTAAATAGCAATTAGGCTCGTTGCGGCGTGCAACCCGATCCATATAACCTGATATAGCTCACAACTCAGCACTCATGCCTTATCTCAATCACTGACCTCTCCAGCCCCTCGGGCTTACAGAATGTCATAATCAGCCCAAACAGTGAATACAACAAATATCAACAAGAAATGAGAGGGGACAAAGATGAGAGGGAACAGAGATGTAACACACAAGTAAGACTATGACTAAGTACAAGACAACAATTAGCATCCAATGCAATAAGTATACGACCATTGCGTGTCCCAACAATGAAATCATTAGGCCTAAGCATGGTTTCTAACATGAAAGGCGGTCGATTTGTCAAAGACAAGAAAAAATAAGTAATAACAATGGCTATTCGACTTTACAGTCTCATGGGATGGACCAAGTCATAATCCCTCACGGTGCACTCTCACACGCCCGTCACCTAGCATGTGTGTCACCTCCAAACACGCGCATCATACCAATTCTCGGGGTTTCATACCCTCAAAATCATATTTAAGACTGTTACTTACCTCAACCGTGCAGAAATCCTACTCTGGAATGTCTTTGCCCCTCGAATCAATCTCCAAACGCCCCGAATCTAGCCATAAGCAGTGCGATATAATTAATGTAAACTAAAAGAATGAATTCCACAAGAGAAACATGAAATTATAAGTCAAAATCCGAAATAGGCTCAAACCGGCCCCCGGGCCCACGTCTCGAAATCCGACATAAGTAACAAAATATGAACACTCATCCACTCACAATTCCAATCGTACAAGAATTACTTGAATCCAACCGCAAATCACCTTCCAAAACTCAAAATTTTAGCCTATGGAGTTTCTACCATTTTCCCCCAAATTTACAAATCAAATCCCTAATTAGATGATGAAAATAGCAATAGATTCATAAAATATAGTCCAATCCGTGTTAGAATCACTTACCCCAACAATCTTCTACAAGAAACCTCGAAATATTGCCTCACACCGAGCTCTCAAAGTCCCAAAATCGAAATGGGAATCAAACCCTCAAAGTTCCATTTTCTGCCCAGTTCTTTCGCACCTGCGGACATTCTGTCGCATTTGCGACGCCGCACATGTGGAAATTCCATCATTGGTGTAGATACATCTTAAGTTCCCAGACTCCGCATCTTTGGTCACTCATTCACACTTGCGGGCCATGCCCGCTTCTGCGATCCTTCCCACTCAGGCCTTCTTCCGCATCTGCGCCTCCCCTCCCGCATCTATGGTTTCGCAAATGCGCTCCTAACCTCGCACATGCGCTTCCAATTCAACCCAGCCTTGCCCACATCTACATCCTCCTCTTTGCTTTTGTGGGGTAGCACCTGCGGGCTCCCACCACAGGTGCGAAATGCCAGAAAAAAAACCAGCAATGCCTAAGTTGAAATTTCCTTCTGATGGGCACCTGAAACACCCCCGAGGCCCCTGGGACCTCAATCAAACATACCAACAAGTCATATAAGCCCATGCTAACTTAGCCAAACTTTTGAATCACTCAAAGCGACATTACAACACCAATTACTCCCGGATTCAAGCCTCAAGAACTTCTAAACTTTCAAATTCCACAAACGATGCTGAAACCTACCAAACCAAGTCTGATTGACTTGCCTCCTAGTCTAGAAGGTGTTCATCTAGTATTCCATATTTCTATGATCCGAAAGTATCACGGCGATCCGTCTCACGTGTTGGATTTGAGCTTAGTCCAGTTGGACAAGGATTTATCTTATGTTGGGGAGTCGGTGGCGATACTAGATAGGCAGGTTCGAAAGTTGAAGTAGAAGAATGTTGCTTCTGTGAAGGTTCAGTAGAGGAGCTAGCCAGTCAAGAAGGTGACTTGGGAGACTGATCATGATATGTGCAACCGTTATCCTCATCTTTTCACCACTTCGGGTATGTCTCTATGCTCGTTCGAGGACGAATGATTGTTTTAAGATAGGGAGGATGTAACGACCTGGCCAGTCATTTTGAGTGTATTAGCCTCGATTCCCTATTTAATATTTTCCCTATATCTGTTTCTGCTTATGTGACTTGCCGGGAGGTCTTGTTTTGGTTTCGGAGTATTTTGGGACACTTATTCCCTAAAACGGAAGCTAAGTCTTAGGATTTTTGACCTTAGTCGGAATTGTTTGAAGACGACTCCGGAATGGAGTTCCGTCTATTCCGCTAGCTTCGTTGGGAGATTTTGGACTTAGGAGAGTGTCCGGACTGTGAATTTGAGGTATGTAGCTAATTTAGGCTTGAAATGGCGAAAGTTAAAGTTTGGAAAGTTTCACTGGTGGGTTGACTTTTTGATATGGCAAGCTCGTAAGCAACCTCCCCAACATGTTGCAATACCTCAAATGGACCAATAAACCTCGGGCTTAGCTTGCCTTTCTTTCCAAACCTCATAACACCCTTCACGGGTGACACCTGGAGCAAGACTCGCTCTCCAACCATGAATGCAACATCGCGAACCTTCCGATCCGCATAACTCTTTTGTCTGGACTGGGCTGTGCGTAGTCTATCCTGAATTACCCTAACCTTCTCCAGAGCATCCTGAACCAAGTCTGTACCCAATAATCTAGCCTCGTACGGCTCGAACCAACCCATTGGAGACCTACACCGCCTACCAAAGCCTCATACTGTGCCATATGGATGCTCGACTGGTAACTGTTGTTGTAAGTAAACTCCGCTAGAGGAAAGAACTGATCCCACGAATCCCCAAACTCCATCACACACGCATGGAGCATATCCTCTAATATCTTAATGGTGTGCTCGGACTGTCCGTCCATCTGAGGGTGAAATGTTGTGCTCAACTCCACTCGAGTAGTCAACTCATACTGTACGACCATCCAGAACCGTGATGTAAACTACGTACCCCGGTCAGAAATGATATATACCAGTACGCCATGAAGCCTGACGATCTCATGGATATACACTCGAGCCAGCTGCTTGGAAGAATAAGTAGTCATCACAGAAATGAAATGAGCTTACTTGGCCAGCCGGTCCATAATCGCCCAAGCTGCATCAAACTTCCGCTGAGTCCGTGGAAGCCCAATAATAAAGTCCATAGTGATCTGCTCCCATTTCCACTCTGGAATCTCTAACTTCTGAAGTAACCCACCTGGTCGCTGATGCACATACTTCACCTGCTGACAATTTAGGCACCGAGATACATACTCCATTATGTCCTTCTTCATTCTACTTCATCAGTAATGCTGCCTCAAGTCCTGATACATCTTCGCGGCACCCGGATGAATAGAATATCGCAAACTGTGAGCCTCCTGGAGAATCAGCGCATGCAAACCATCTACATTAGGCACACATAGCTTGCCTTGTATCCTCAATGCACCATCATCCCCAATAGTGAAATTATTAGCATCACCGTGCCAGACCGTCTCCTCAATGACAAGTAGATGGGGGTCATCGTACTGGCGCTCCCTGATACGATCATAAAGATAAGACTGAGAGACCACACATGCCAATACTCTACTCGGCTCTCAAATATCCAATCTAACAAACTGGCTGGCTAAGGCTGAACATCCAATGCCAATGGCCTCTCTGCTGCTGGAAGATATGTTAAGCTCCCAAACTCTCTGCCTGGTGACTCAAGGCATCAGCCACCACATTAGCCTTCCCAGGATAGTACAAAATGGTGATATCATACTCCTTAAGAAGCTCCAACCACCTCCGCTGACGCAAGTTAAGATACTTCTGTTTGAACAGATGCTACAAACTCCAATGATCAGTATAAATCTCACAATACACACAGTGCAAATAGTGTCGCTAAATCTTCAAGGCGTGAACAATAGCTGCTAACTCAAGTTCGTGGACAAGATAGTTCTTCTCACGGGGCTTCAACTGGCGTGAATCATAAACAATCACTCTACCCTCCTGCATTAGAACACACCCAATGATGATCCGCGAGGCATCACAATACACCGTGTAAGAACCAAAAGCTGATGGCAGAATTAGAACTAGAGTCGTGGTCAAAGTAGTCTTGAGCTTCTGAAAGCTCTCCTCGCACTCATCCGACCACGTGAATGGGGGTACCCTTTTGGGTCATTTTGGTCAAGGGTGATGCAATAGATGATAAACACTCCACAAAACGACGGTAATAGCCCGTCAAACCAAGAAAACTCCTAATCTCGGTGGCTGAGGATGGCCTGGGCTAACTCTATACTGCCTCTATCTTCTCCCGATCCACCTTAATACCCTCACTGGACACCACGTGCCCCAAGAATGCCACTGAACTGAGCCAAAACTCACACTTGGAGAACTTTGCATAAATCTTCTCATCCCTCAATCTCTATAACAATTCTCAGATGTTGGGCATGCTCCTCTTGGCTACGAGAGTACACCAGGATATCATCAATGAATACAAAGGCGAACAAGTCCAAATAAGGCTGAAACACACTGTTCATCAAATGCATGAATGCTGTTGGGTGTCGGTCAGCCAAAAGACATCACAAGGAACTCATAATGACAATATCGAGTACTGAAAGTTGTCTTAAGAATATCCGAGTGTCGAATCTTCAGCTGATGATACCTTGACCTCAAATCAATCTTGGAGAACATTATCTCTCCCTGAAGCTAGTCAAACAAATCATCAATACGCGGCAAAGGATACTTGTTCTTGATTATAACCTAGTTCAACTGTCTGTAATCAATGCATATTCTTATAGTACCATCCTTCTTCTACACAAATAGAACTGGTGCACCCCAAGGTGACATGCTAGGCCGAATAAACCCCTTATCAAGGAGTTCCTGAAGTTGCTCCTTCAACTCCTTCAACTCATCCGGTGCCATACGGTACGGTGGAGTAGAAATAGGCTGAGTGCCCGACACCAAATCAATACCAAAATCAATATCCCTGTCGGGCGGCATGCCCGACAAGTCTACAGGAAACACATCCGGGAAATCTCCCACCACCGGAACAGAATCAATAGTAGGGGCCTCTGCACTAACATCCCTCACAAAGGCCCGATAAGATAGAGAACCATTCTCAACCATCCGCTGAGCTTTCAAGTATGAAATCACTCTACTGGGAACATAGTCTATGGAACCACTCCACTCAACCCTCGGCAACCCCGGCATCGCCAACGTCACAGTCTTAGCATGATAATCTAAAACAGCATGATATGGAGACAACCAATCCATACCCAATATCACATCAAAATCGACCATACTAAGCAGCAAAAGATCCACTCGGGTCTCTAGACACCCCAATGGTCACCTCACATGACCGATATACGCGGTCCACAATAATAGTATCACCCACAGTAGTAGATACATGAATAGATAAAACTAAAGACTGACGGGGCATATCCATAAAATGAGCAAAATACGAGGAAACATATGAATAAGTGGAACCAGGGTCAAATAATATAGATAAATCTCTGTGGCAACCTGAGACAATACCTGTAATCACAGCATCCGAAGCAATGACATCTGGTCTGGCAGGAAGAGCATAGAAACGGGCCTGGACACCCCCTGATCGGCCTCCCCCTCTCGGGAGACCCCTAGCTGACTGGGCTCCACCCCGAGCTGGCTGAGCGGGTGGTGAAGAAACTGGTGCTGATGTAATAGACTGGATCATCTGCTAAGCCAGACCTCCCGTAAGGCGGGGAAAATGGCTCCTGATATGGCCAAACTCTCCACACACATAACAACTCCCCGGTGCTGGTGTTGGGGACTGAAGGGATCCCCTAGCACTGGGATAACTGGCAAAAGGACCTGGCATAGACGAACCTTGACCCGATGGAGCACGGGATGAACTCTGAGCTGGGAGGGCACTGAAAGATGAATGGCCCTGCTGATAACCGTGTGAACCATGGCTAGATGATTGAACTGCCCCCAGAAGGTACACCGCTAAATCCACCCTGTCCACGAGGCCACATGGCCTCTCTCTCAACCCGCTCCTGGCTGCGAACCATCTCAATCTGACGAGCAATGTCGGCAACCTCATCAAAAGTAGCACCAGACACTTTCTCTCTAGTCATAAACAATCGCAGCTGAAAAGTGAGGCCATCTATAAAACTCATGATCCTCTCCCTGTCTGTGGGAACCAACCAGATAGCATGATGGGCCAACACTAAAAATATCATCTCATGATGCGTCACGGACATATCACCTTGACGAAGCTGCTCGAACTGCCTACGCAACTCCTCTTTGTAGGACTGTGGCATGAACTTCTCCAGGAATAGACCGGAGAACTTCTGCCATGTAAGGGGTGTTGCGCTGACTGGCCTACGCCTTTGGTAAGCGTCCCACCAACTGAAGGTATCCCTAGAGAACTGAAAAGTAGTGAACGAGACCCCACTGGCCTTTAGAATACCTGATGTACGAAGTATCCTCTAACACCTGTCCAAGAAGCCATGTGTATCCTCTCCCTCAGTACCACTAAAAGATGGAGGTTGTAGTCTCCCAAACCTCTCCAATCAACGCTGCTCATCATCAGGCATGACAAGAACCACATAGTCCTGAGCAGGTAAAACCGGCTGAGCTGGTGGTTACCCCGGTGTCTGGAATCCCTGTACCACCTGCTCTGGTGGGCGGGCGGCGGGAGTCTGAGCACCTCCCCCAGCCTGAGAAGTGGCTGCTGCGGCCGCAACAGAGACCGCCTGAGCAAGACTGGTACACGCGGTCAGAATCTGAGCTAAGGCTTCCTAAAGTCTTCGAATCACAATAGGCGCAGGTGGTGCCTGAGCTGGTCCCACCGGCTCATCCACAACTGGAGCCTGCTCCTGAACTGGGGCAACTGGTGGATCTGCAGGTGCTTCCCTAGCTGAGGTGCGAGCTGCACCTCTGCCCCTACCATGACCTCTACCACGACCTTGGCCTCTCGTGACCCTGACTGGTGGTACTAGCGGATGTCCATCCTGCCCTATAGTACGCGCCCTCACCATCTATGAGAGAATTAGAACAACAAAGATTTGGTTACTAGAATTAAAAGATTCGTACGACAAGAATTCAGGAATGGGAAATTTCCTAAGGGTTCGACAGCCTCTCGAAGATAAGTACAGACGTCTCCGTACCGATCTGCAAGACTCTACTAAACCTGCTCATGACTCGTGCGACCTATGCAACCTAGGCTCTGATACCAACTTGTCACGACCCAAATACCTAACCAGTCGTGATGGCGCCTATCGTGGAACTAGGCAAGCCGACATTCTCAATATGCTTTCAATATATAATAGAAGAGAGCTAAAACAATTAAACTAACTAAAGGTTTACATAATAACGGGGTAAAAAAACCCAAAATACAAGTACGAAATGATAGTCCAACATCGTGGTGTCACTAAGTCATGAGCATCTAACAACCAATCTAGAAATAGAGTCTACTACAGTCTGTGTCAAATGCCAATACAAGAGAGAAAAGATAATAAGAAAGGAGAAACAAGGACTGCGGACGCCGATAGCTACCTCGTAAGTCTCCGATAATCAGCTCTCGCACGAACTCAGCGGCCATCAGAATCGTACACACCTGGATCTACACATGAAGTGCAGGGTGTAGCATGAGTACAACTAACTCAGAAAGTAACTTAATTAAATAAGGAACTGAGAAGCAGTGACAAGTTATAAAACAAATACAGATCATTTCAAAAGTTTTCAGTGAAGGGTGAACATGCTTTCAAATCCGGTGGTATAAGTCAAATCAGTTCGAGCTCAAGTAAAACAGATATGAATCTTTCAGAAATTTCACAACAACAACTAAGTGAAACAATAAATAATAACAAGTACAGGCTCTCAAGGCAGCAGTCACTCAAGTCATCTCAACAACTCATACTCTCGGCTCTCAGCCTTCAATACACACTCTCAATAGGTACTTGTACTCACTGGGGGTGTGCAGACTCTTGAGTCCTTTCAGCCCAAGCGCTATATCACTGCGGCGTGCAGCCCGACCCAATCATATAAGTAGCCATAAGGCTCGTTGCGGCGTACAACCTGATCCACAATCCATAAATAACCATAAGGCTCGTTGCGGCGTGCAACCCGATCCATATACCCTCAAAGACAAGGAAAAACAAGTAATAACAATGGCTATTCGCCTTTACAGTCTCACAGGACGGACCAAGTCATAATCCCTCGCGGTGCATGCTCACACGCTCATCACCTAGCATGTGCGTCACCTCCAAACACTCACATCATACCAATTCTCAGGGTTTCATACCCTCAAAATTAGATTTAAGACTGTTACATACCTCAACCGCGCAAAAATCCTACTCCGCAATGTCCTTGCCCTTCGAATCAATATCCAAATGCCCTGCATCTAGCCACAAGCAGCGCGATATAATTAATGTAGGCTAAAAGAATCAATTCCATAAAAGAAACGCGAAATTATTAGTTAAACTCCTAAATAGGCTCAAACCGACCCCCAGGCCCACGTATCGAAATCCAACAAAAGTCATAAAATATGAACACCCATTCACTCACGAGTCCAACCATACAAGAATTACTCGAATCCAACCTCAAATCACCTTCCAAAACTCGAAATTTTAGCCTATGAAGTTTCTACCATTTTCCCCCAAATTTACAACTCAAATCCCTAATTAGATAATGGAAATAGCAATAGATTCATGAAATATAGTCCAATCCGAGTTGGAATCACTTACCTCAATAATATTCTTGAAGAAACCTCTAAACATATCCTCACGCCGAGCTCTCAAAGTCTCAAAATCGAAATGAGAATCAAACCCTCGAAGTTCCATTTTCTGCCCAGTCCTTCCGCACCTGCGGACATTCTGTCACATCTGCGACACCGCACCTGCGGAAATTCCACCACAGGTGCAGACCCCACTTAAGTTCCCAGACTCCGCATCTGCGGTCACTCATTCGCACCTTCGGGTGCGCACCTACGAGCCATGCCCGCTTCTGCGATCCTTCCCACTCAGGCCTTTTTTCGCATCTGCGCCCCCTTCCACATCTGCGGTTTCGCAGATATGCTCTTAACCTCGTACCTATGCTTCCAGTCCAACCCAGCCTTGACCGCATATGCGTCCTTCTCTTCGCTTCTGCGAGACCGCACCTACGGGCTCCCACCGCAGGTGCGAAACAACATAACACCAAAACAAAAACCAACAATGCCTAAGTCAAAATTTCGTTCCATAGGCATCAGAAACACCCTCGAGGCCCCCGGGATCTCAACCAAACATACCAACAAGTCATATAACCCCATGCAAACTTAGCCAAACCTTAGAATCACTCAAAACAAAATCGAAACACCAATTACACCCGGATTCAAGCCTAAAGAACTTCTAAACTTTCAAATTACATAGACGACGCCGAAACGTACCAAAGCACGTCTGATTGACATAAAATTTTACACACAAGTCATAATCAATATTATGGACCTATTCCAACTTTAGAAATCGGAATCCGACCCTGATATCAAATAGTCAACCCCCTGGTCAAACTTCCCAAAATTCGACTTTTGCCATTTCAAGCCTAAATTAGCTACAGACCTCAAATTCACAGTCTGAATACGCTCGTAAATCCAAAATCACTCAACAGAGCTAATGGAACCAACGAAACTCTATTCCGGAGTCGTCTTCACACAATTCTAACTACGGTAAAAACTCCTCAAACTTAGCTTCTGTTTTAGGGACTAAGTGTCCCAAAAAACTCCGAAACCAAAAACAAGACCTCTCGGCAAGTCACATAAGCTGAAACTGATACAGAAAAAATAGTAAATAGGGGATCGGGGCTAATACACTCAAAACGACCGGCCGGGTCGTTATCGACTTTCACTATTTCAAGCCTAAATCAGCTACAGACCTCAAATTCATCATCCGGACATGCTCCTAACTCCAAAACCACTCAACGAAGCTAACGGAACCACCAGACCTCCATTCCGGAGTCATCTTCACATAGTTCCAACTACGGTCAAACTCCTAAGAATTAAGCTTCTATTTTAGGGACTAAGTGTCCCAAATCACTCCAAATCATCCGGTAACTGAATCCAACCACGCAGGCAAGTCAATACACATAATACGAAGCTTCTCAGGGCCTTATGCCGCCGAACGGGACTTAAATTCTCAAAATGATCGGCCGGGTCGTTACAATATATATCTTCTATTATATTAAAAAAAGAAAATAGTAGACAAAAATATTAAACAAAGTAATATGCTAATAAATGTTTTTATTAACAATGTAAAAATACTAAATATTTGATAAGTATAATAAAGAAAAATATAGAACAAAAAAACTATTCAATGACTATACAAGTCTCTTTAATTTAATAGAGATTTTATTCATTAAAATTCAAACAATATTATTGAGAACATTAGCATAAAATTTAAAATAAAATAATATTTCAAGATTAATAAAATATATATCTTCTATTATATTAAAAAAAGAAAATAGTAGACAAAAATATTAAACAAAGTAATATGCTAATAAATGTTTTTATTAACAATGTAAAAATACTAAATATTTGATAAGTATAATAAAGAAAAATATAGAACAAAAAAACTATTCAATGACTATACAAGTCTCTTTAATTTAATAGAGATTTTATTCATTAAAATTCAAACAATATTATTGAGAACATTAGCATAAAATTTAAAATAAAATAATATTTCAAGATTAATAAAATATATATCTTCTATTATATTACCAAAAACATATAGTAGATAAAAATATTAAACAAAGTAATATGATAATAAATATTTATGTTAATAACGCAATTATATTAAATATTAGATAATATAATAAAACAAATACATAATAAAAAAGTTATTCGATGACTATATAAGTTCCTTTAATTTATCAGAGATTTTATTCATTAACATTCAAATAATATTATTCACAACAACAAAATACAATTTAAAATAAAAAATAATTCAACATTAATAAAACATATATATCCTCTTATATTACAAAAATAAAGTAAGCATACAAAAATATTAAACAAAGTAATATGCTAATAAAACTTTCTATTAACAATGTAAAAATACTAAACATTGGATAATATAATAAAGAAAAATATAGAACAAAAATATTATTCAATGATTATATAAGTCCCTTTAATTTAATAGAGATTTTATTATTTGGTAGATCATATTGACAAATAAGATGACCATTAAAATTTATTAAAATAATACGATCTAATATGTTCAACCAAGCCCGATCATAATTTAATTTAATTAATATTGTTTAATATTGACCGTGCATCACACAGGTACGACTACTATTTATCAGTAAAAAGAGAGGAAAAAGCCTCCACATTAAACCAAGTGGCAACCTCACAATAGGCCACTTGGCAATTTAGGACGAAGTTAGTTAAGTTAGGTGATAATTAGTTTATTTTTAAATTTAAATTATAAAAAGATTAAATTTTGCATGATTTGTTGTTACTCTTTTTGAATTTAAATTTCAATTTACTTAACTATTTATTTTACGGAAACAATAATTTTTTATATATTGAAAATTATTTATTCTGAAACTTATTCTATTTTAAATTGGAAAGTTGTCAACACATAATATAAGTTATTATATTATATTAAAAGAATGATAGTGAAGTATGAGGTCAAGCTAAGTTTCATTTAGAGAAAACGCTACTTCGCACTTTAAAGGTAAACTTTAAATTGAAAAGTTGCCAACATATGTATATTTATACCTATATCTATATTATTATTAAATTTTCTATCTATATCTATATTATTATTAAAAAAAAGGAAAAAACCTCCACGTTAATCCAAGTTGCAGCCTCACAATAGGCCACTTGGCAATGTAGGACAGAGTTAGTTAGATTAGGTGATAATTAATTTATTTTTGAATTTAAAGTATTTAAACAAATTGTATTATGTGTTGTTAGTAATTAGTTACTCTTTTTAAATTTGAATTTAAACATTCTAAACTTATTTTTGTACAGAAATAATAATTTTTATATATTGAGAATTATTTATTTTGAAAGCTATTCTATTTTAAATAGTGAAGTTACCAACACATAATATAACTTCATATATTATATTAAAAGAATGATAATGATGCATGAGGTCAAGCCAGTTGTCATATAGAGAAAATACTACTTCGCATTTTAAATGCAAAATTTCACTAGATTTTATGACAAACATCTAATATATATTTATATTATAGATTTGTATAGACAATTTGTAATATTAAGAGTGTATTCAAAAAATTAAAAGTCTAAATACACAATATTTAATATTCTTATTAGATTATATCATTCGAGATTTTGTATATATTTGCATTGATATACAAAAATATTTTAATTGAGATAAAGCTTATAAATTTGAATCGAGAGACAAAATATTTGAATTAATTTAAAACATAAAATATATTCTTCTCTCTTCCCCTATTTATATTGGTCTCGTAGGTCATTATCAATCCACACAAAATAAAAGATATATAATAATAAAATAATTACAAGCAACATAGTAAAAAATATAAAAATTAAAATTTTATATTGAAAATAAAATAGAAGAAAAGTCTAATTTTTTATTCCATATAATGTAGAAAAAAACATATTAAAAATAATGATACATTTTATACACAATAATAAAAGAACATATATTTTGAATGAAGTAATAAATCAAAATTAGTATTTTTGTATATCAATGCAAATATATACAAAATCTTGAATGATATAATCTAATAAGAATATTAAAGATTGTGCATTTTAACTTTCAATTGAGATAAATCTTAAAAATTTTAATCGAGAGACAAAATATTTGAATTAATTTAAAAAATAAAATACATTCTTCTCTCTTCCCCTATTTATATTGGTCTCGCAGGTCATTATCAATCCACACAAAATAAAAGATATATAATAATAAAATAATTACAAGCGACATAATAAAAAATATAAAAATCAAATTTTATTAAAAATTTAAATATTTATACATATGATGTAGAAACAAATATTAAAAATATCAATCCATATGATGTACAAAAGAATATTAAAATTATTGATATATTTTATACAAAATAATAAAAGAACATATATTTTGAATGAAGTAATAAATCCAAATTAGTATTTTTGTATATCAATGCAAATATATACAAAATCTTGAATGATATAATCTAATAAGAATATTAAAGATTGTGCATTTTAACTTTCAATTGAGATAAATCTTAAAAATTTTAATCGAGAGACAAAATATTTGAATTAAATTAAAAAATAAAATACATTCTTCTCTCTTCCCCTATTTATATTGGTCTCGCAGGTCATTATCAATCCACACAAAATAAAAGATATATAATAATAAAATAATTACAAGCGACATAATAAAAAATATAAAAATCAAATTTTATTAAAAATTTAAATATTTATACATATGATGTAGAAACAAATATTAAAAATATCAATCCATATGACGTACAAAAAAATATTAAAATTATTGATATATTTTATACAAAATAATAAAAGAACTTATATTTTGAATGAAGTAAAAAATCAAAATTTGTATTAACTATAAAATTCTTTCAGCTATAGATTATAGATAAAATGCTAAATTTAAGAAATAAAAGAAAGTAAGTAAATAGTACTCAATATATTATTGATAAATTTAGACAATTAAAGAATTAAGAAAGCTCGGAAGTGAAGCCAAGTGGTAGTCTTTTCTTTGTTTTTTTGAAATAAAGGATCATATTGATAAAAGAAAATTCCATCGTCATTGCATAGTCCCTGCGGACATTAGCATTGCCAAACTTGGCAAGTTTGTTACAAACACTAGAGACAACATACTTAAAGCTATTACTAGATCAATGCTTGTCCTTTGACAATTGAGATTCAACAAAACAAGGTGGACGGGCATGATAAAAACATCTAAAAGGTTTGAAAATTTTCACTGTTTCCTTCGCCAAGAGATGGGCCACTTCATTTCCTTCCCTAAAGTTATGCATCAGGGTTCGGAGCTTCAACTGGTGCATTAACCACCTGCATTCAAAAAATTAGGTTAGAGAGGTTTTGGTTATTCTCATTTCCCGAGCAATTTTTAAGCCTTCATGAAGATCCATCAATTCACTTTGCATGACTGATGCTGCATATGTTGATTTGCAGAAGCCAACAATCCAATCTCCATTGTTGTTTCTAAAGACACCACCTAGACCAGCTTCTAGCGTGGATTTGGAAAAGGCACCATCAATGTTTAGCTTAATAGTACCCCTGGGGGTTTATTCCATTTGATCTCAATTAAAAACCTGTTTTCCTTGAATGGGTTTTTTTCGCTGAAGAAATTGTATTCCCAAGCTTGTTGTAAGACATTAGTGGGTTGAACATCATAGTTTAGATTGTTAATGTTGTTGTTGTTTCTGTTTTTCCAGATATTCCAAATAGAGAAAGGAAAAGTTGTTTTCCAGCTAGTAGCATGTTTGCTATAGTGAATAAATTTTTCTTTTAGGCTAATCATCCAATGAGGGGCGCCATCTAAAGGATGAATTGGGATACCCATATTCTTCCAAAAACGCCTAGTGCCAGGGCAGTAGTGCCAGGGCAGTAGAGGAAAATATGTTGTGCATTTTCTAAGTTTTCTCTATATACTGTGCAAGTGTTATCTATATTGATGCCAATGTGGAATAAAAAAGCTCTGCAGGGTATGTGGTTATGCATGCATTGCCAAAGGAAGATTTTAATTTTGTTTGGACAGTGTAAGTCCCAAATCCAATCAAAGGTGGAGTTTGAGCTGTTGGTTGGATTTTTAAGATTATAACAAGATTTAGTGGAAAAGAGTCCACTAGAATTGGCACCCCAGCTCATAATATCTTTTTTGAAGACCTTATTAGGGATAGGTGTTGTGGTAATCTTTTTTATTATATTGCAAGGTAAATCAAATGAAATACCTGAAAGGTCCCATTTGTCTTCCTTAATAATATCTTTTATTGAAATATTAAGATCTTCTTTACTAAGGGGTCCGTATATGGAGTTTCTTAAAGTGTCGGAGTTGTGGATCCATTTGGAGGTCCAAATATTGATATTTGAGTGAAGGTGGGGGTGCCATAAGATGCCCTCATTGCAAATTTTCCAACCTTTTAGAATAGATTTCCAAATGAAAGAAGTGTTGCTGGTAAATTTCTTATTGGCATACTTGTGCGAGATGAGTTGTGCCCACGCGGTACTAGGGTTTTGCAAAAGTCTCCATGTGAGTCCCGTTAGCAGGACCATGATTTTGGAGGCTACCTTGCGTATGCCAAGTCCACCCTCAGTTTTACTACTAGTGACGGTTTTCCAATTGACTAAGTGAAGTTTCTAAGAAGTCTTTGTGCTACCCCAAATGAAATCCCTTTGAATTTTATCAATTTGGTTGAGGAGTTTTACTGGGAGATAAGTATATTGCATGGAATGTGTGGGGATAGCATTAAGGGTGCTGGTGGCAAGGGTTGTTCTACCAGCCATATTGAGGAAGGGACATTTCCAATGAGACATTTTGTTATGCAGTTTGTCCACTAAAAAGTGAAAGTCTCTAGGCTTAGGACTGTGATTTAAGATAGGAAAGCTCAGGTATTTTCCAATTTCATGACTAACTTTCATGCCAAAAAGGTATGAGAAGTAGTTGGAGATGTCCACCGGACATTTTTTTGGTAGTATGATTTTTGATTTGAGAAAATTAATGGATAGTCCAGATTCTAGGCAGAAGCAATCCATGCATGATTTGATGCATTGGCCAGTTTTTTTGTTGGCCTTGCCTATTAGAGTGATATCATCCGCAAATAGAACATGGGAGAAGGAGGGGCCTTTACGGGAGATTTTAATTGGGTCCCAATTTAAAATATTTATTTGGTAATTAATAAGTCTTGAGAGTAATTCTAGGCAAAGGATGGAGATACAAGGGGATAGGGGGTCTCCGAAGCCAAGTGGTAGTCAAGCTTGATATGAAGATAATATATTAAAAGTTGTCTGAATTATATTAAAAGGATGGTAGTCAAGCTTGATATGGAGCTGATGACATCCAAATCCACTACTAAAAAGTAAATGGACACGGTCGCATGCAATATAATTTACCCAACCATGAGTCGGGGTCGAATTCCACAAAGAACAATATGTAGGCGATTAGGTGTGTAAAAGAATTATCACTTATTATGCTAAGCCAAACATTTAGAAAGGGTTTTGAGAAAATATTTATGTCTAAATACAAAAATATAAAATAACTTAGAAAGCAAGTAAAATGATCAATGGCTATAAGCATGGATACATGGGGAATTACACTCAAGTAACGACCCAATATATTTCACGATTTTATAAATATGAGCGAGTTTATGTTAATTAGCCTCGGGTAATAATTCTTTATTAGCTTCTTCCAAAGACTAACAAGACTTCCTAATTGAATTATCCCTAAAATAATTAAGAGATTAAGCACACTCGAATATGGCTACAAGTAGTTCAATCGTATCCCTAGGTAGAATCAATAAAGTGAGGGTTAACGCCGCAAGTTCTTGTTAATTAGTCTTTCCTAACCCCAAATTATCTTTTTCAAAATCAATTCGAAGTTAATGGGCGAGTCCTAGAGTTAGCTACTCCCTTTGGAAGCATTAAAAAATAAGAATAATTAAAGATACAATAACTCACTTCAACATAAATAAAAATCGTTCAATACATAAGCACAACAATATATTTAATCCACACTTTAAATATGAATATTCCCATAAACAAGATTTAAGTGTTGGAAAAAAAAATACTACACACTTAGATGTACAATATAAAGCAAGAAAATGAAGAAATGAACATAAATGGGTAAGAAATTCTCAACCAAAAGCTTCAAATCTTCAAGACCCAAGTATGTGTGCAAGAACCCTAGATTCAAAACTTGTGTTCTCTAGTCAAGAGATGTCAAAGATGTTCAGAGATTGGCCAAAGATCTGTTTCCAATAAGCTAGGTCGTGTATTAAAGAGTTTGGGATAAAGAAAATGTGAAATGCCATGTCAGTCTAGAGCTGGATCCCGTTGGCCGCACATGCAGAATAAATCATCGCAGGTGCGACTCTGCAAAAGCGAACCATCATTCGCAGATGCGAAACCTGTGGGGAATTGCCTTCTCCGTAGATGTGGACCATGAAGCGCAGAAGCGCATACGCAGGAGCAGACATACTCCGCAGATGCGCCTTTGGAGATGCGGATAGCCACTCACAGATGCGACCCCAGTGAAGGTTGGTTATTTTGCAGATGCAGTGTTCTACTCGCAGATGCGAGTCCGCTGATGCAATAATTCTCACGCATGTGCGAGATCACTTAGAGAAGTTTTGTACTTGTTCAACCATTTTTGCCCAATTCCACTCCATTTGATGTCAACTCTCTTCAAGACTCATTTTTACCTGAAAATCTAGCAATACACACCATAAATCACCTCATTTTATATTTAAAAGACATAAAAACTAAGGAAAAGAGACTAAAATAAATAGTAAAATCACCACTCATCAGGAGCCAAGTGGTGTTTTGAAACAAAAAGTAAAAAACAATTGAATGATGAGACTTATTTAAATTTGAGATGAGAAAGTGGTTTTTGAATTATGATGAAAAACAATACAATAGATATACCACATAATTAAAATCTATCACGACTTGAAATCCCACCGAAGGAGTAGTGATGGCACCCCGTCTCTAAAACTAGGTAAGCCGAACACACCAAAAAGATAACAGATTCTACTAAACAACTATTAAACATAAACCGAAAATTTCTGAATAATACAATAATCTCAGCATGATACAATATCCGAAAACCAGTAGTACAAGTGATAAGCCTTTCTAAGTGAAACAATATATAACGAATACATCATTATTTTGGAATAATAGGAAACAGTGGAATTAAATACAACAGATGGCTTCGGAGCCTACGAAGGCCCAACAGGTGTACCTTAAAGTCTCCAGCCGCACAAGCATAGGTCTTAAAACCAACTTGATCCGAGGTACCTGGTTCTACACTAAAATATGCAGAAACGTAGCATGAGTACACCACAGTGGTACCCGGTAAGTATCAAGCCTAACCTCGGTAGAGTAGTAACGAGGCCGGGTCAAGACACCTACCATACATGTAAACCTGTGTGTCACGACCCAATTCTTTCTATAGGCCGTGATGGCGCCCAACGTCACCGCTAGGCAAGCCAACGGTGAATTATCTATGCATCTATTCCTTTTAATAATTTCAAAATAATTGATTTGCATTTATTTGGTAAATCAGAAGTGGAAAAATTTAATAAAGTAAGCGTAAGCTCATAAAGGAACAAGTACAGTGATATAAATACCCCAAAATCATCAAATGTCTACTAGCATATTTCCTATACCCGATGTCACAAGTGTATGAGCAACTAGTAGAATATACAAAATACTAAACTACTGTTTGAAATAGAGTAGACAGAAAGTAAATGTAAAAGAGAGACTTCGGATGCTGCAGAACGGACTCAGAAAGCAGCTCACCACCAAGCCTCGGGGTAATGGGGGTGCGCGCCGGAATAACTGCCAGATGCACCTCCTGCACGATTAGTGCAGAAGTGTAGCGTGAGTACATAAACAACATGTACCCAGTAAGTATTTAGTCTAACCTCGAAGAAGTAGTGACGATGGGTTGACATCGATACTTACTATGGGCCAGCAATAAAATACAGGAATGCTAAATAGGCATAGAATATGTGAATAATAATAATAATAACACAATGGCAACCAGTGATTAAATGATCCTTTGAATAATAGTAAATTCCAAAAGTCTTCAACTATCACATACTAATTTCAAATAAATTTCGGGCCAAATAAATAAATTATAACCTCTCATTCATAAAAATAATATCAACTGTATTCAGGCTCCAAGCATTAACACGCACGATTTATGTTGAGGTCGTACGTCCCGATCGAGAATAATATGTACACTGCCGATGGTCGAGCGACACGAATCATAGATGCATCTATTATACTGCCGAGGCAATCGGCCCGCTCCACAATAAGAGGGAATACTCTATGAACATCCGATATAAAAGCTATTACAAGACTAATACACATGGAAGCACAATTTCTATAAACAGTCAAGTATCCCGCCAAAATTCAAAGTAAGTGAAATTCGGTCTTTACGAATCCTTTATCAAGTTTCAGTATAATTTAGGCTCTTAAATTAACAAGTAGAGCGCAAACATTACAAGTATTTCATAACTTGGGTCCTAAAACTTCCCGGACTTAAGCATAATTAGTAGCTATGCACAGACTCTCGTCACCTCGTGCGTGCGTATCCCCCACAATTTGAAGCAAATAGTAATTTAAAACACCTATGGGGTGAATTCTCTCTTATAATGTTAGGCAGGAGACTTACCTCGTCTCAAAGTTTACTTTCCGACCCACAAATTCACTCTAAGAACTCAACTTGGTGCCGAACAATCCGAAGCTAGCCAAATATTATGTAAATTAATCCACATACACTCAAAAGTTAATAATTTAGATACTAGAGTAATTACCCAACCCAAATTTGAAGATTCCTAAAATTCACCCCCGGCCCACGTGCCCGGATGTAACGACCCGACCGATCGTTTTGAGCTCTAGCGCGTCGTTCGGCGGTTTGAGACCTTGAGTAGCTTCACTTAAGGTATTATGACTTGTACGTATGGTCGGAATTGAATTTTAGGATATCTAGAGTTGATTTGGAACGACAATTCTAATTTCATAAGCTTTAAGTTGGAAGAATTGACTATGGTTTGACTTTAGAGTAAACGACGTCGGAATCAGGATTCGAAGGTTCCAATAGGTTTGTATGATGATTTTGGACTTGGGAAAATCACGACCTGGACTTCCCACCATCGGGACCGTGATGGCGCCTAACATTACACTTGCTAGGCAAGCCGACGTTAGAGAATTATTAAGCCAACCCTCATTCAATTCAGTAATTAACAACAAATAAGCAAAAATGAAATACAGCGAGTGCATAATGATATAAAAACTTCATTAATTACTACCACCCAGATCTGGAGTCACAACTCACGAGCTACTAGGATTTACTACAAACAGAGTCTGAAAAGGGAAAAATACAATGTTTTGAAGTAAGAAAAGTAAATGATAAAACTAGAAAGAGACTCCAGGGTCTGTGGACGCCAACAGATCTACCTTGGGTCTCCTGACAGCAAATCCAAGCTGCTAAGCCTCACGATCAGCTAGGGCCGGTACCAAAATCTACACAAGAAGTGCAGAGTGCAGTATCAGTACAACCGACCCCATGTACTGGTAAGTGTCGAGCCTAACCTCGACAAAGTAGTGACGAGGCTATGAAAAGACACTCACATAATAAACCTGTGCAGATAACAGTATATATACAAGAAAACCACAGCAACAGCTAAACATGTATTATTGGGAGGGGGACATGCTAAAGCGGCACAAGATATATGAGATACAACGGAAATGATAACCAGAACAATCAACATGCTTTTAACCAGTGAAAAGAACTAAACACAATGAAGAAAATTTGCACGGCATCACCCTTCATGCTGTTACTCTCAACCTCGCAATATAAATCATTAGATACGGCACGACATCACCCTTCGTGCATTAGCACTCATAACATGGGACGACATCACCCTTCGTGCATTAATACTCATAACATGGCACGACATCACCCTTCATGCATTAACACTCATAACATGGCACGGCATCACCCTTCGTGCATTAACAATCCCCCTTACCACATAACAATGAACAAGTGATAGCAGGGAGATAGAATCAACAAGAACAAGCCTTACTTCAAAAATGGTTCCACAATACCGATCTCAACTTTGGAATCAATACTCAATTATCAAAAAAACCCGTAAATATGATAAGAACGATCAATTAGTAAGTAAGTAGTCTAAGCATGGATAACAAGATCAAAGTAAGTAATGAACTACAAGGAACAACTCCAACCGACATGCTTTAACCCGACAACAACGCATAAGTATTCGTTACCTCACATATACATTGTACCCAACATCTAAATAGATAGAAAATAGGAAAACAATTCCTAATCTCTCGAGTCAAGGTTAACCACGACACTTACCTCGCTCCAAAGGTCCACTCAAAGCTCAATCACAACTTTCCCTTTCAAACGAGCCGCCGAACCAATAAAATCTAGAAATTTACCGACCAAATGATTCAAATTAAGCCTTAAAGACTACCCACGATTGCAAAGGGTTCAATTTAGGTCATTATTGAAAACGTCAACAAAAGTCAACTCCCGGGCCCGTTTGATCCAATCCCGAAGTTCGGACGAAAACCTGATTACCCATTCACCCCCGAGCCCGCTTGGTCCAATCCCGAAGTTCGGACAAAAACTCGATTACCCATTCACCCCCGAGCCCGGTTATGTAATTTGTTTTGGAATCCGACCTCAATTTGAGGTCTAAATCCCCAAATTACCAAATCCCTAATTTCTACCCAAAACCCCCCAATTCCGCCATGAAAACCTTAGATTTTAGGTTGAACTCTTAGAAAAAGTAGTGAAATATTGAAATAAAATAGGTTAGAATCACTTACCAACGATTTGGGGAAGAAGAAGTCTTGGAAAAATCGCCTCTAAGGTTTTAGGTTTTGAAAATTTGAGAAATGAACCAAAACTCCCGTCCAAAGTCATTTTGATCAGTTGTAGGTGTCGTATTTGTGACCTGGGGTTTGCAAATGCGAGCCCCCAAAATGCGAAGAACCTATCGCAAATTTGAAGGTTTCCACATTCCTTCTATCATCGCAAATGCAAAGCAAATCTCGCAAATGCGAGCCTGACCACTTCCGTAATTGTGACCAAACGATCGCATTAGCGATCCCTGCCTTCCCCAGTTCTACTTCACAATTGCGAAGGATTGTTTGCAAATGCAAAAGTCATGAGGCCGAGCTATTCTTCGTAAATACGAGAAATAGCTCGCAAATGCGGAACCTGCAGAGATCGCAAATGCGATGCGGGATCTCGCATTTTCGAGATCAGAGGCCTACACCAGAAACTAAAACACCAGCAATGCTCTAAGTCCAATTTTTACTCAGTAGCCTATCCGAAACATACCCGAGCCCTCGGGGCTCTAAACCAAAAGTGAACATAAGACTAAAAATATCATACGAACTTGCTCGCGTGATCAAATCGCCAAAATAACACCTAGAACTATGAATTGAACACCAAATCAAATGAAATTTTCAACAAAACTTTGAAACTTCTATTTTCACAATCGGACGTCCGAAACATTCCAAACCAACTCCGTTTCTTACCAAATTTGACAAACAAGTCATAAATGTGCTATTAGATCTACACCGGGCTCCGAAACCACAATACAGACCCGATATCCAAAACGTCAACTATGGGTCAATTATTTTAAATTCATTAAGCCTTTAGCTTTCAAATTTCAACAAAATCCGATATCTCGGGCTTGGCACTTCCGAATTCGATTCCGGGCATACACCCAAGTCCCAAATCACAATACGGACCCACCGGGACCATCAAAACACGAATTCGGGTCCGTTTACTCAAAATATTGACCAAAGTCAACTCAAATGGTTTTCAAAGCAAAATTTCATATTTTTTCACAGTGTTTAACATAAAAGCTTTCCGAAAATATTCCCGGACTGTGTATGCAAATTGAGGAGGGTAAAAATAAGATTTAAGGCTTCAAAGCATAGAATTATGTTCTAAAACATAAGATGACCTATCGGATCATAGAAGCATATGTTCGGGTCGAGTATCGGGTGGTCCGAGAGTATTTCAGCGCTTATTACCATAGGTTGGCATTTTGAAGGTTTAAGAATTCTCTAAGTTTGGTTTGAAATGGATTTTTATGTATCGATATCCGTTTGGTGTTCCAAGCCTTGGAATAGGTTGGTATCTTGATTTGTGACTTGCACGCAAAGTTTGACATCATTCCAGAATGTTTTGATATGATTCGGACTTGTTCGTCAAAGTTTGGAAGTTTAAAAGTTTAAAGAAAGGTTTTGATCATTGATTTGTAGTTTTGATATTGTTTGATGTGATTTGAGGCCTCGAGCAGGTTCATGCAATGTATTGGGACTGGTTGGTATGATTGGACGAAGTCCCGGGGGCCTCAGGTATGTTTCGGGGTGATTTCAGATAAAGTTTTGCTAAGTTGTTGTTGCTGGTGTTGTTCTTTGCGAACGTGAAACTACTCACGAGTTCATGAAGGAGTTTTGGACTACGCCATTTTGTTTTACGCGTTCGCGATAAGGGAGTCACATTCACGATGGTTTGGGTAGTTGAGCTTCGCGTTCGTGTAGGGTAAGCTGGACCTGGGAAGTTTTTGGCCTACGCGTTAGTGAGGATGGTTCCGCGTTCGCGATAGTTAGGCCTAGAAAGGCATCGCGTTCATGAGCCTTTCTTTGCAATCGCGAAGGAGGGATTTGGAGCTGAGGTAGGTTGTGCTTCGCGAACACAAGGGCAGTGCCGCATTCGCGAATAAGGTCGGACTGGGCAGTGTTCTATTTAAATCGAGGGTTTCGCTCATTTTCACTTCATTTCTTCCATGGGAGCCGATTTTTGAAGCAATGTTGGAGTGCCATCCTCATCATCTATTATGGGGTAAGTGATTTCTTCTCATCGTGAGTTAAATACATGAATTATATATGGAATGAAACATGAAAAGTAGTAGAAATTTGGGATTTTGGTAGAAAACTTAGAATTTGGCATTTTTGGATTTTGACCACGAAATTGGACATGAAATTGGGAATAAATCATATATTTGAGTTCGCAATATAATGGGTAAAGCTTATCTTCGAAAATATTCGAAATCCGGGCACGTGTGCCCGAGGGTTGACTTTATTGACTTTTAGAGCGGAGTTGGGAATTGTTATGAATAGAATAATTTTGAGCATTGGAATATATTTTGATTGAGTTGCACATTGTCTAACTAGTTTTGGATCGTTTGGCTTGAATTGAAGGGTTTGAGAGGCGTTGTAGCCGGTTTTGGAACTTCGGAGCGAGGTAAGTCTCCTGTCTAACCTTGTGAGGGAGAAACTATCCCCTAAGTGATATTTATTGTTATGTGAAACTAGTTGTGGGTGCTACGTACGCACGAGGTGACGAGAGTCCGTATGTAGCTAAAGCATATTTATGTCCGAGTAGACTTAGGACTTTATTATTTGATAATTGAATTATTTAAACTCATTTTGCTAGCTTAATTAATTAAAGTAATAACTAAATTTGACTTAGAAATATGTATATGTATACTAGGTCGAGCCTTAACACTTTGAATTGTGGGCGTGTTATTTGAGAAATGGTAAAGATTATATTCGTTCTGTGCTCATGTACGATATTGTAAGCATGTGTCTCGTAATTTGGTAACTTCCTTCCTTTCTTTTGGAGTAGGCTGAATGCCTTGGCAGTATATAGATGTATCTACGGATTATGCCGCACGTCCCTCGATAGTGTGCACATTATTCTGAATCGGGTCTAACGACCTCGGCAGAATCGTGTGTTATATCGCTAGTGGTCCGAATGTTAACGAGATAAACCTTCCACTGATGCCCGACACTTTATGGTATTCCTTATTTATTTGGACCTCTAGTAACTGCCGATGTCCACCCCTCGTCACTACTTCTCCGAGGTTAGGCAAAATATTTACTGGGTATGCATTGATTTACGCACTCATGCTGCAGTTCTGCACTAAATGTGCAGGATCTGACAGGTTCATTGGATGATCATCTTGGCGTGTAGGCGCATTTGTTGAGGAGACTTTATATGAGCTGCACCCAGGCTACGCATTGCAGTCCACCGAGTCTCCATCGTACTATTTATTTTAGCATGTCATATTTATATTCTGGACAAATGTTGTATTGTTGTTATGCTTCTTAGAAAATGCTTATGCACTTGTGACACCGGGTTTTGGGGATTCCTTCAGGTTATTCATTAATGTGGTTCGTGTAAATATTTTTACTTACTCTGTAAATTCTATTTTATACTATTCAATTAAAGAAAATTATGATTTCAAAATACTTAAATAAGTAATTAAATTAGTAAATCACCGTTGGCTTGCCTAACAGTGGCGTTAGGCGCCATCACGACCTACAGTGGATTTTGGGTCGTGATAGCTTTGTATCAGATCGTTAGGTTCACTTAGGTCTCACGAGTCATGAACAAGTCTAGTAGAGTCTTGCGGATCGGTACAGAGACATCTATACGTATCTTCGAGAGGCTATATGACTGCCAGGAGCACTTCCCTTCTTGATTCCTCATCGTGCGGTTTGATTCCTTTGAGGCTTATGCCTTTATTTCTTCCTACTCAATCTTATGCGACGTGAATGGCTTGTTATCAATTGGGCATTGAGGAGTTGTAATGGTACTGCAGATGTGGTGCAGGATATCTTTCCCAGCGTACTCGAGCGAGTTGTTATCGTCGTCTTGTGGAAGGGGCTATGTCATTTCATGCCCTGTATAAATATTGCTTATGGCTTTGAGGCTATGCATAAATTGCTATGATGTTCATGCGTTATTATCGCACAGTGTTGGTGTGAGGGTAGGGTGCTCGTCTATGTGACGAGGTAGTGAACGACACGAAAGCAGGATTTCTATGTGCACGGTTTAGGGGTTCAGCATTTAAATCCAGTGGAAGAAAGACAATCGGCCTATGAATGCTCAGGCTTTAGTTGATGGAGTATTGAGATTCGATATTCTCAAGTGTGGCGGAGTTCTCATTTTGATGTGTTATCATCGTCCTTGTTGGAATGAATTAAGGTTCATCGGTGTTATGGTCATCTTCGATTCGCCTTCGGGGTAGGGTACTATGAAATGGTGGCGGGGGAGCGGTTGTCGACGATAGTGGTGTGTAGTGATTTCGGGATCGAATCGATGTTTCTAATGTTAATGTCTCCAGAAAGGACATGGCGGGAGGTTAGTCACGGATGGATTTTGATTTGATGCATCATTTGGGTAGCGAAGTAAGAGGAAGGACATGGCGGGAGGTGACTCGCGGTGGTTGTATTAGTAGTAGGCCAAGTATGAAAAGCGGAGGTCGAGAAGTTGATTAAAGGAGATGGTTTGACCAAAGTGGGAGTGGCAGAGTAGCATATGGATTCTGTGGTAGGATAGCCACGTACCTTGAGGAAGATTAGAGCGAAGTGAGAGGCATGGTGGAAAGTGACTAGGTCTACGGATTGTATTTGGGATGGCAGCCACTGTATTTAGGAACATTGAATATGGTAGAACAGAGTTTTCCTGAAATGAAGAGGGGTGTGAAAAGTTGATTATCGTTGGGATGCATCATGACTTCGAGTGTTGAATGTATTGTCGCACTTTTAGTTGATGTCAATAGGGAGTGAACGGACTTGTACACCTGGTGGATGAGCACGAGCTCAGGAGGGTTTTACTGATTTCGTGGTGATTGTACCCAGTGCAACGCCTTTTAGGATATATCGGTATGGAATTTTATAGGGGGGCTACCTCATGTGGATAGGTCTCCGGTTGTATGATTTTGATGAAGTTTCTATGAAGAGTTGTGCTTACTATCCTGCAGGAGGTCTCATAGGCAATTATGGCTGATAATTCAGTATGCTTTATGAAAAGTCTAACAGGAGGTTTCAAGCATTTATTGGGTTAACGATGCAAGATCATGGCGATTGAGAAGAAGGAATCTTTGTGGGTTCTAGATTTATGTGATTATAGGTTAAGGCTAAGTGGGGGAGCCCCACCATCTACGAACGGATCACGTAGTGTTATCGGTGAATTGGTGGATTATTTATGACTAAGGAAAGAAAACATCAGGGGTAATTGGAGCAAAGGATTTGATAAATGTGTGCTATATTTGGCCTTATCAATTCATGTTCAGATTTTTGGGAAGACATAGATTTTATGCTTCTGGTATATGTGAGGTACAAGGAAAAATAATTCATCATGTTGCTTCTTTGGGAGTGTTAATGTTCCGATAGCGCACTAGAATTTGGCTTATATTTGGGACCAAGTCAGAGCATGTGACTCTTAATAGTGGTTCTAATGGGTTCGTTCTGTGGATGGAGACTGGGATTTAGCAGCAGAGTGTGAATAATACTTGGGGAATTTGCTATGTTACCATCGGGTCTACGGGGCAGTATTGGATGAATGGGAGAAATAGGCTCGGATTCGTGGAAGGTCCTTCAGAATGGGTGTACCAGTTGGACATGATATTGTGCGCATAAGGAGAGTATAAGGTTGTTCATGAGTATTGAGACGATGTGGTCTCGTGATGCGGGTCACTCGGGATGAGTGCGGATTTAGTTCGTTATGTTTTTGAATTGAGCTGCTATTATTTCTAAGGCAAGTCAAGAGTGAATCAGAAGAAGTTGGACAGTTATCATGGTTGAATCAGCATAATTATGGGAATGATCAATACCTTCAGCGTGTGGAGTTAGACATGTGGTTTGTAGTTATACGTGTGGGCTCAACAGCCACCACAACTTGATTGATTTGGGAGGTAATTGATTATTATGGTACCGTTATGTGTAGATGGATTTCTAGAAGAGTCTTGGTGGTTTAGATCACGACTTGAGGTTTGTAATTTTTCTAGAGTTTGAGAATTCAGTAGCGTGTTGCGTTGGTTCTTCAAAAATGAGCTATGTGAAAAGTCTTCTAGCCAATGAAATGTTTATTCTACTAGTAATTCAGGGATTATGATGAATTCTGGTATTCTCGCGTAGCTGTATGATAGGTGTAGTGAGCGGCAAGGAAATTTGAAAATTGAGGATCAAGGTTGCGATTCGGTGTTGTCAAGAATGTCACAAGCTCGGATGGGCAGAGGAGAATTCAGATATTAAGAGGAAGCTGACATTTTCTTTAATGTCACCTAGGAATAGGGTTCTATGGAAGAGGCATTGTGTATTGAATTGCGGATTGTGGTTTGCCTTGCGAAATTAGTACGGTTGGTGGTGTGGAGGCACATATTTTGCCACCTGGTGCGAAAGGTTGTGGGAGAGTACCCCATGGGGAGATTTTTATAGGTGTGACGTGCTAGACACTCGATTGTTAAAGATAAAACCAAGTATGGATATTTTGGTAATATCGCAAATGTGATAGTTTATACCTGAGAGGCATTCTATTCCTTGGGTTGGGGGCTATGTGAGTTCGTTCCAGATTGGGCGGCTGTTCTTGTGTGTCACGGAAAAGGTTATTGTGGATACTTGAAAGGTTATTAGCCCAGTAAGGTAGGATCAAAATCGGCTTGAGGTCCGTTGATGGGTCTAATGTAAATGTGTGCTCTACATCAGGCAGGATGTGCTCATTCAGCATAGTGTTGCTTATGGAGGGGTCTTCGGACACTGGATGTTATTCTTGTCGTCAGGATTATATGGGCATGTGTTGAGGTCCTGTGTAGCTAGTGGTATTATATGAGAGGGATGGCTCTCGAGATACAGGTCATTTATCGCACCTTAGTTGTGCTTGGGTTTTGTGGCGTATGGCGCTATCCGTCTCCCCAATGTTGTATTTTTGCACTTGGCGTGCTGGTGGTCGATATTCGTTATTTCATAGGTATAAGAATTATGGCTTGATGGGCATTTCCCTATTTATTGTTATGTGTGGATCGGGTGGCACGCCACCATGGTTACTTTGTTTGGATCGGGTGGCACGCCGCCACGGGTACGTTATTTGGATCGGGTTGCATGCTGCAACAGTATCATGTGAGAATCGGGTTGCACGCCGCAACAGTGAGATGTTGAGATTCCCTATATCTATTCTTGTTTATTTTGTTTCTCATTCTATGGAAGGGTTCATATCTTCTGTTCGACCATCATATTCGTCACACGGGCTGGATAGTTCCTTTCCAGAGTTCATTTTTCCTTAGGTATCACGTTCCTGTTTGTAGCTTGCTGGCACCTTGTTCACATCATATGAGATTTTTTGCAGTGTTTGAGATGGCTTATTACCGGAGCAGCTTGTACTAGGTGAGACGAGGTTGTTGGACCTTGTATCAGTGCAATCAGATCTATTATAAAGTATGTTAAAGAGAAAATATCATTATTCATTTCAGAATGAGATAATCGTTCCTGTCAGGAGGAGAGACTCCAGGATTTGTTGATTCGGCAGGTTGTTATGAGTTTTTACACATCCCTTCGGTCGTGACAGTTTTGTGAGGATTGAAACCGGGCTTATATGTGTTACGAAGTATGCTTCGGGCGTCGGGTCAGTGGAATTGCAGTTGTTGTGCTCGGAAGAGGTTGCCTTGGGAAAATGAGTTATGTGGTGCATTGTGTGATATCAGCATAGGTGCATGATCATGTGTGCATTCAGCATGTAAAGATTGGTACGCTGTTCGTATGTTAGAATCAGGTCTTGTAAAGAAATTCGGAAGTTGGAGTTTTGTTCTAAGGCTTATTGCTAGATAAATTAGAGCACCTTCAGTCCGGCTCGAGCTAATATTCCAACTAGGTTGTGGTGGCATGGGCAGGTGCACGAGGTGTTAAACAGTGATTTTGGACAACCCCGAAGCAGTTCTTAGCACGTTCGAGGACGAACGTATGTTTAAGTTGGGGAGAATGTAACGACCCGACCAGTCGTTTTGAGTGCTAGCACGTCGTTTGGCAGTTTAAGGCCTTGAGTAGCTTCACTTAAGGTATTATGACTTGTACGTGTGGTCGGAATTGAATTTCGGGAAGTCCAGAGTTGATTTGGAAAGACAATTCTAATTTCGGAAGCTTTAAGTTGGATGAATTGACTATGGTTTGCATTTTGTGTAAACGACATCGAAATTAGGATTTGAAGGTTCCAATAGGTTTGTATGGTGATTGCGGAGTTGGAAGAATGTTCGGGTCGAGTATCGCGTATACCAGGAGTATTTCGGCGCTTATTACGGAAGGTTGTCATTTTGAAGGTTTAAGAATTGCCTAAGTTTCGTTTGAAATGGCGTTGTATGTTATCGATGTCCGTTTGGGATTTTAAGCCTTGGAATAGGTTCGTATCGTGATTTGTGACTTGCACGAAAAGTTTGGTGTCATTCCGGAATGTTTTGATATAATTCGGACACGTTCATCGAAGTTTGGATGTTTGAAAGTTTAAAGAAAGGTCCGATCATCGATTCGTAGTTTTGATGTTGTTTGATGTGATTTGAGGCTTTGAGCAGGTTTGTGTCATGTATTGGGACTGGTTGGTATGATTGGACGGGGTCCCGAGGGTTTTGGGTGTGTTTCGGGGTGGTTTCCGACCAAGTTTGGCTAAGTTGTTGTTGTTGGTTTGCTGGTGCTGGTGTTGTTCTTCACGAACGCAAAGGGACTCACGCATTCACGAAGAAGAAGTTTTGGAATAGGATAATTTGTTCTACGCGTTTGCGATAAGGGAGTCGCGTTCGCGAAGGTCTAGGCAGTTGAGCTCCGCATAAGCGATTGACCGGTCGCGTTCATATAAGGTAATTTGGGCCTGGGAAGTTTTTGGCCTACGCGTTTGTGAGGATGGTTCCGTGTTTGCGAGCCTATCTTCGCGATCACGAAGGAGGAATTTTGAGCTGATCAGGTTATGCTTCGCCAACACGAGGGCAGTTCCGCGTTCGCGAATAAGGTCGGACTGGGCGGTGTTCTTTTTAAATCGGGGGTTTGGCTCATTTTCACTTCATTTGTTCCATGGGAGCCGATTCTTGGAGCAATTTCGGAGTGCCATTTTCATCATCTAATATGGGGTAAGTGATTTCTTCTCATTGTGAGTTAAATGCATGAATTATACATGGAATGAAACATGGAAATTAGTAGAAATTTGGGGTTTTGATAGAAAACCTAGAATTTTGGCATTTTTGGATTGTGACCACTAAATTGGACGTGGAATTGGGAATAAATCATATATTTGAGTTTGCAATGTTATGGGTAAAGTTTATCTTCGTTCGAAATTCGTGCACGTGTGCCCGAGTGTTGACTTTATTTACTTTTAGAGCGGAGTTGAGAATTGTTATGAATTGAATAATTTTGAGTATTGGAATATATTTTGATTGATTTGCACATTGTTTAACTAGTTTTGGATTGTTTGGCTTGAATTGAAGGGTTTGAGAGGCATTGGAGCCGGTTTTGGAACGTCAGAGCGAGGTAAGTCTCCTGCCTAACCTTGTGAGGGGGTAACTACCCCCTAGGTAATATTTATTGTTATGTACAACTAGTTGTGGGTGCTACGTACGCACGAGGTGGCGAAAGTCCGCACGTAACTAAAGCATATTTATGTTCGGGTCGACTTAGGACTTTATTATGTGATAATTGAATTATTTGAACTCGTTCTGCTGGCTTAATTAATTAAAGTTATAACTGAATTTGATTTAGAAATAAGTATATGTATACTAGGCCGAGCCTTAAGACTTTGAACTATGGGCGTGTTATTTGAGAAACGATAAAGATTATATTCGTTATGTGCTCGTGTACGGTATTGTAAACATGTGTCTCGTAATTCGTAGCTTCCTTCATTTCTTGTGGAGCGGGCTGAACGCCTCGCGAATATATAGATGCATCTATGGATCGTACCGCATGTCTCTCGGCAGTGTACACATTATTCTGGATCGGGCTAAACAACCTCGGCGGAATCATGCGTTATATCGCGAGTAATCCCAATGTTCACGAGATAAACCTTCCACTGATGCCCGGCATTTTATGGTATTCCTTATTTATTTGGACCTCTAGTAAGTGACGATGTCGACCCCTCGTCACTACTTCTCCGAGGTTAGGCTAGATACTTATAGGGTATGCGTTGATTTTTGCACTCATGTTGCACTTCTGCACTAAATGTGCATGATCTGACAGGTTAATTGGATGATCATCTTGGCGCGTAGGTGCATCTGTTGAGGAGACTTTACGTGAGTTGCAACCCAGGCTACAGATCGCAGCGCCCGATTCTCCATCGTACTAATTATTTTATCATGTCTTATTTATATTCTGGACATAAGTTATATTATTGTTGTGCTTCTTAAAAAATGCTCATGCACTTGTGACACCGAGTTTTGGGGGTTCCTTCAGGTTATTCATTAATGTGGTTCGTGTAAATATTTTCATTTACTTTGTAAATTCTATTTTATACTGTTCAATTAAGGAAAACTATGATTTCAAAATACTAAAATGAGTAACTAAATTCGTAAATCACCGTTGTCTTTCCTGACGGCAGCGTTAGGTGCCATCACGACCTACAATGGATTTTGGGTTATGATAGTTTCGTATCAGAGCAATAGTTTCACTTAGGTCTCACGAGTCATGAGCAAGTCTAGTACAGTCTTGCGGATCGGTACAGAGACGTACGTACTTATCTTAGAGAGGTTACAGGGCTGTTAGGAGCACTTGCCTTTTTGATTCCTCATCGTGCGATTTGATTCCTTCGAGGCTTATGCCTTTATTTCCTTCCTACTCAATCTTATTTGACGTGAAGCGCTTGTTATCAATTGGGCATTGAGGAGTTGTAATGGTACTGCAGATGTGGTGCATGATGTTTTTCCCTGCGTACTCGAGTGAGTTGTTATCGTCGTCTTGTGGAAGGGGCTCAGTCATTTCATGCCTTGTATCAGTAGTGCCTATAGGTTTGAGGCTACACACAGATTGCTATGATGTTCATGCATTATTATTGCACAATGTTAGTGTGAGGGTAAGGTGCTCGTTTATGTGACAAGGCAGTGAACGACTCGAAAGGGGGATTTCTCAGTGCACGGTTTAGGGGTTCAACATTTAGATCCAGCAGATGAAAGAAAATCGGTTATGAATGCTCAGGCTTTGGTTGATGGAGTAGCGAGACTTAATATTCTCGAGTGTGGTGGAGTTCTCATTTTGATGTGGTGTCGTCGTCCTTGTTGGAACGCATTAAGGTTCACCGGTGTTATAGTCATCTTCAATTTGCCTTGGGGGTAGGGTACTGTGAAATGGTGCCGGGGGAGCGGTGTGTAGCCGTTTCGGGATCGAATCGATGTTTCTAATGTTAATGGCTCAAGAGAGATGATCTTCTTTAAGGTTTAGAGTTGGGAGAAATTTATTAGTTTGATGAATTTTGATTTGATGCAACATTTGGGTAGCGAAGCATGAGGAAGGACATGGCGGGAGGTGACTCGCGATGGTTGTATTACTAGCATGCCAAGTATGAAAAGCGGAGGTCGAGAAGTTTCTTAAAGGAGATGGTTTGACTAAAGTGGGAGTGACAGAGTAGCATATGAATTATGTGGTAGGATAGCCACGTACCTTGAGGAATATTAGAGCGATTTGGGAGGCATGGTGGAAAGTGACTAGGTCTACGGATTGTATTTGGATGGCGGCCACTATACCAAGGAACATTAAATATGGCAGAAAGGAGTTTGCTTGAAATGAAGAGGGGTGTGGAAACTTAAATATCGTTGGGATGCATCATGACTTCGAGTTTTGAATGTATTGTCTCACATTTAGTTGATGTCAATGGGGAGGGAACAGACTTGTACAACTGGTGGATGAGCACAAGCTCAAGAGGGTTTTACTGATTTCGTGGTGGTTGTATCTAGTGCAGCGTCATTTGGGAGATGTTGGTAAGGAATTCCACAGGGGGGGCTATCTCCCGTGGACAGGTCTGTGGTTGTAGGATTTTGATGAAGTTTCTGTGGAGAGTTTTGCATACTATCCAGCGGGAGGTCGAATAGGCAATTGTGGCTGATAATTCGGGATGTTTTACGAAAAGTGTAATATGAGGTTTCGAGAATTTGGCGGGTTAACGGTGCAAGATCATGGCGATTGAGAAGGAGGAATCTTTGTGGGTTCTAGATTTATGTGATTGTAGCTTAAGGCTAAATGGAGGAGCCCCACTGTCTACGATCGGATCGTGTAGTTGTCTGCTTGTACAATTTTTGGTTATCGGTGCGTTGGTGGATTATTTATGCCCAAGGAAAGAAAACATCAGGGGTAATTCGAGCAAAGGATTTGATGAATGTGTGCTATATTTGGCCTTATCGATTCATGTTTAGATTTTTGGGAGGATTCAAGAGTTTATGCTTCTGGTCGATGTGAGGTACAAGGAAAAATAATTAATCCTGTTTCTTCTTTGGGAGTATTCATGTGCCGACAATGTACTAGAATTTGGCTTATATTCGGGATCAAGTCAGAGCGGGTTACTCTCAACAGTGGTTCTAATGGGTTCATTATGTGGCTGGAGACTGGGATTTTGCAGCAGCGTGTGAAGAATACTTGGGGAATTTTCTATGTTACCATCGGGTATGTGGGGTAGTATTGGATGAATGGGAGAAATAGTTACGGATTGGCGGAAGGTCATTCAGAATGGGTGTACCAGTTGGAGATGCTATTGTGCGCATAAGGAGAGTATGAGGTGGTTCATGAGTATTGAGACAAAATAGTCTCATCATGCGGGTCACTCAGGATGAGTGCGAATTTAGTTCGTTATGTTTTTGAATGGAGTTGCTATTATTTCTAAGGAAAGTCAAGAGTGAATCGGAAGAAGTTGGACGGTTATGATGGTTGAATCAACATGATTGTGGGAATGATCAGTATCTTCAGCGTGTGGAGTTACACATGTGGTTTGTGGTTATACGTGCGGGCTCGACAGCCACCATAACTTGATTGATTTGGGAGGTAATTGATTCTAATGGTATCGTTATATGTAGATGGATTTCCGGAAGAGACATGGCAGTTTAGATCACGGCTTGAGGTTTGTTATTTTTCTAGGGTTTGGGAATTTAATTGCGTGTTGCGTTGGTTCTTCTGAAATGAGCTAAGTGAAAAGTCTTCTAGCTAATGAAGTGTTTATTCTACTGGTAATTCAGGGATTATGATGAATTCTGGTATTCTCGCATAGCTGTATGATAAGTGCAGTAAACAAAAAGGAAATTTGAAAACTGAGGATCAAGGTTGCGATTCAGTATTGTCAAGAATGTCACATGCTCGGATGGGCAGAGGAGAATTCAGATGTTAAGAGGAAGCTGGCATTTTCTTTAGTGTCACCTGGGAATGGGGTTGTACGGAAGAGGCATTGTGTATTGAATTGCGGATTGTGGTTTGCCTTGCAAAATTAGTACGGTTGGTGGTATGGAGGCACAAAATTTTCCATCTGGTGCGGAAGGTTGTGGGAGAGTACCCAAGGGGAGATTTGTATAAGTGTGACGTGCTAGTCACTCGATTGTTAAAGACTAAACCAAGTATGGAGATTTTGGTAATATCGAAAATATGAGAGTTTATACCTGAGAGACGTTCTATTCCTTGGGTTAGGGGCTGTGTGAGTTCGTTCCGAATTGGGCGGCTGCTCTTCTGGGTCATGGAAAGGGTTATTGTGATCATTGAAAGGCTATTAGCCTAGTATGGTAGGATCATAATCGTCTTGAGGTCCGTTGATGGGTCTAATGTGAATGCGTGCTCTACATCAGGCCAGATGTGTTCATTCAGCATAGCGTTGCTTATGGAGGAGTGTTCGGACATTGGATGTTATTCTCGTCGTCAGGATTATATTGGCATGTGTTAAGGTCCCGTGTAGCTTGTGGTATTATATGAACAACATGGTTCTCGTGATGCATGTCATTTATCACACCTTAGCCGTGCTTGGGTTTTGTGGCGTATGGCGCTATCCGTCTCCCCAGGGTTGTATTTTTGCACTTGGCATGCCGGTGGTCGATATTCGTTATTTCGTAGGTATAAGCATTATGGATTGATGGGCATTTCACTATTTATTTTTATGTGTGGATCGGTTGGCACGCCGTCATGGGTACATTGTTTGGATTGGGTGGCACGCCGCCACAGGTACATTGTTTGGATCAGGTTGCATGCCGCAATAGTATCATGTGAGGATCAGGTTGCATGCCGTAATAGTGAGATGTTGAGTACGGTTCCCTATATTTATTCTTGTGTATTTTGTTTCTCATTCTCTGGAAGGGTTCATAGCTTCTGTTCTACCGTCATATTTGTTACGCGGGCTGGATAGTTCTTTTCCAGAGTTCGTTTTTCCTTAGGTATCGCATTCCAGTTTGTAGCTTGCTGGCACCTTATTGGCGTCATATGAGATTTTGGGTAGTGTTTGAGATGGCTTATTGCCTGAGCAACTTGTACTGGGTGAGACGAGGTTATTGGACCTTGGATCAGTGCAATCAGATCTATTATAAAGTACGTTAAAGAGCAAATATCATTATTCAGTTCAGAATGAGATAATCGTTCCTGTCAGGAGGAGAGACTCCAGGATTTTTTGATTCGGCAGGTGGTTATGATTTTCTACAATCCCTTCGGTCGTGACAGTTTTGTGAGGATTGAAACCGGGCTTATATGTGTTACGAGGTATGCTTTGGGTGCCGGGTCAGTGGAATTGCAACTGTTGTACTTGGAAGAGGTTGCCTTGGTCAAATGAGTTATGATGTGCATTGTGTGATGTCAGCATGAGTGCATGATCATGTGTAGATTCAGCATGTGGAGATTGGTATGGTGTTCGTATGGTAGAATCAGGTTTTGTAAAGAAATTCGAAAGTTGGAATTTAGTTCTAAGGCTTATTAGCTAGATAAAAGGGAGGACCTTTAGTCCGGCTCGAGCTAATATGCCCAACTGGGTTGTGGTGGCACGGCCAGGTGCACGAGGTGTTAAACAGTGATTTTGGACAACTCCGGAGCAGTTCTTGGCATGTTCGAGGATGAACATATGCTTAAGTGAGGGAGAATATAACGACCTGACCGGTCGTTTTGAGAGCCAGCGGGTCGTTTGGTGGTTTGGGGCCTTGAATAGCTTCACTTAAGATATTATGACTTGTACGTGTGGTCAGAATTGAATTTCGGGAAATCTAGAGTTGGTTTGGAAAGAAAATTCTAATTTCGGAAGCTTTAAGTTGGAAGAATTGACTAAGGTTTGACTTTTGAGTAAACGACCTCGGAATCAGGATTTGAAGGTTCCAATAAGTTTGTATGATGATTGCGGACTTGGGCATATGTTCGGTTGAGTATCGGGTGGCCCAGGAGTATTTTGGCGCTTATTACAGAAGGTTGGCATTTTGAAGGTTTATGAATTCCCTATGTTTGGTTTGAAATGGATTTTTGTAATCGATGTCTATTTGGGGTTCTGAGCCTTGGAATAGGTTCGTGTCGTGATTTGTGACTTGCACGCAAAGTTTTGCATTAGGCGCCATCACGACCTACAGTAGATTTTGGGTCGTGACACCGGATTCTGTTAAGTTTTGGACATAATTGTTACCTATAACCTCACGAACTCAAATATATAGTTTTCACCCAATTCCATAATCATTTTCGTGGTTAAATCCCATTTTTATCAAAACCTAGGTTTTTCAACTAAACCCACAATTTCTACACTTTATGTGCTAAGAATCTACCCAAAATACATGTATTAAACTCATCTCATATAGAAATTACTTACCTCAAAGTGCTAGGTGAAAACCCCTCTTCAAAGAGCTCCAAAATCGCCCAAGAGATGAAAGAAGTGAGCCAAAGTAGCCTAAGTCCCGACATTAAATGAACCTCACTACCCCAACGATTTTCGCTTCTGCGGATCCTCGGGCGCACCTGCGGAAAATCCATCACAGGTGCGGTCATAGCCCAGGCCGCATACCTTTGCATCTGCGGAGGGGCTTCCACTTTTTCAGACCCGTTTCTGCAGCTGTTGTGTCGCACCTGCGACCCAGGCTTGGCCAGCCTCTTCTCCCACTTGCGACCCTATCATCGCACAAGTAAGGCCGTGTATGCTAAACTTCCTCCACTTCTACGGGACACTGACCACCAGTCCAAGGCCGCTTCTGCGATAAAAAGCTCACACCTGCGGCCAGAATCTGGCAGGTGTGGACGCACCAGAACTGGTGCACCAGCAGTTCTTCATGCAAATTCCGAGTCCGAGTCCGATTCCAATCCGTTTCACACTCGGAGCCCCCGTGACCCCATCTAATCACACTCACACATCTAACAACATAATACGGACCCTTCGCATGCTCGAAACACCAAAATAACGTCTAGAAATACGAATCGGACACCAAAAAGCATGAATCAAATTATGAAACTCAAGAATTTCTAGAAACATTTCCTCCCGTCCGATTCTTATCAAATCAAATCGGAATGATGCCAAATTTTGTGGACAATTCAAAAATCACCACCCAGAACTATTCCCATGGCCGGAATCCCAATCGTACCTCGATAACAGCAAATCCTACATCAAACAAAGTTTTAAGAACTTGAAAACCTTTAATTTGCCAACTTTCAATATTAAGCGCCAAAATGCTCATCCAGAACCCGATCCAAACATACGTCCAAGTCCAATATCATCATACGAACCTATTGGGACTTTCAAATCCCGGTTCTGAGGTCGTTTACTAAAACTGTTGACCCAAGTTAAACGTAACCCTTTTAAGCCAATACTAAGGAACTAAGTGTTCCGATTTCAACTCGAACCCTTCCAAACCCGAACTAACCATCCCCACAAGTCATAAAATAGTAAAAGCACATAAGGGGAGAATTATTTAGTGGAACATATATCTAGAAAGCAAAACGACCGGTTGGGTCGTTACAGTCTCCACCTCTTAAACAAACGTTCGTCCTCGAAAAGGTCTAGAATTGTACCTGTAGTGCCGAATAAGTGTAGATATCTACTCTGCATGTCCTCCTCGGTCTCCCAAGTTGCCTCCTCAACTGATTGACCCCTCCACTGAACCTTTACCGCATAAATATTCTTGGAACTCAAGTGGCGAACCTGCTTGTCAATAATGGCGACTGGCTCCTCCTCATAACCCAGGCTCTCATCAAGCTGAACCGTGTTGTAGTCTAACACATGCGACCTATCGGCATGATATTTCCTGAGCATAGACATGTGGAAAATCGGATGAACTTCCGATAGAGTGGGACGTAAAGCAAGCTCATAAGGAACCTCCCCAACTCGCCTCAATTCATCAAATGGGCCTATAAACCTTGGGCTCAACTTGCCGTTCTTCCCAAACCTCATGATTCCCTTCATCAGCGAGACTTTTAAGAGAACTTTCTCACCTACCATGAATGAAATCATGTGCCTTCTGATCCGCGTAACTCTTTTGTCTGGACTGTGCTGTGCAAAGTCGCTCCTAAATCAAATTTACCTTTTCCAAGGCATCCTTCATCAAATCAGTACCATATAACTTAGCCTCGCCGGGGTCAAACTATCCGATGGTCGAACGACATCGCCGACCATATAAAGTCTCAAATAGAGCCATCTAAATACTGGATTAATAATTGTTATTATAAGTAAACTCGGACAAAGGAAAGAATTGATCCCACTTCCCTCCAAAGTCAATCACTTATGCTTTGAGCATATCCTCCAAGATCCAAACCATCCGCTCTGACTACCTATCTATAATGACCCGGCTAGTCATTTTGAGATTATTAGCCCTCATCCCCTATTTATTGCTCCCTCTATCTCAGTTTGTGGTTACTTGACTTGTCGTGGTTCTTGAAGTCATGTTCGGGAGAGTTTTGGAGTGGAATGGGACACATAGTCCCTAAATTGAAAGTTAAGGTCATAAGAGTTGTCTGTAGTTGGACTTGTATGAAGACGACTTTAGAATGGAGTTTTGTTGGTTCCAATAGCTCCGTATGATAATTTTTGTCTTAGGAGCATGTCTGGACGTTGATTTGGGTGTCCATAGGTCATTTTGGTTTTAATTGGCGAAAGTTAGAAGATTTTGGAAGGTTTGACCAGAAGTGAACTTTTTGATATCATGGTCGGATTCTAATTCCGGAAGTTGGAGTAGGTCCGTAATTTCAATTATGACATGTGTGCAAAAGTTAAAGTCAATCACACTTGATTTGATAGGTTTCGTCTTCGGATATGGAAGTTAGAAGTTCAAAAGTTTATTAAGCTTGAATCGATGCACAATTCTTGGTTTTAGCATTGTTTGATGTGAATTGAAGGCTCGACTAACTTCGTATGATGTTTTATGACTTGTTTGTATAATTTGTTGAGGTCCTGGTCGCCTCGGGTGTGATTCAGACCTTGTTCGGAGCATTTCGGAACTTGGAAGGAATTATTAAGATGTTGTTTTTTCATAGTTCTTGTGTCCTTCTACGCGTTTGCGATGATTCTCCCACATTCGCGTAGAGTAGTTTGAGTTTTGCTGGAATTTTACTCTTCACGTTTGCGAAGGGGTAGGTCCTTCTGTACTGCGATCGCAGACAGGGATCCGCGTTCGCGAAGAGGAAAGGCAGCCTGGGTGGACTCCTGTGTTTGGTCTACGTGTTCGTGTAATGGGCTTCGCGATCGCAAAGCTGGTGGATAGTTTGCACCGCGTTCGCAAGTGGACCCTCGTGTTTGCGTAAGAGAAACATTGGCCAGTAGTATTTTTGTGTTTCACGAACGTGAGGAAATTTCCGTGTCCGCGAAGAAGGAATACTTGGGCAGCAGATTAAAATTTCAAAATCGAGGGTCTATGTCGTTTTTCACCATTTGGATTTGAGAGCTCGGATTTAGGCGATAGTTTTGGAGATTTTCAGAGGGATTGTTGGGATAAGTGTTCCTAGCTCGTTTTTGATTAATTTTGACTAATTTATCTTCGATTCCTTCATCTAATTAAGGATTTGGGGTGAAATAATTGGGGGAAAAGTGTAAAAGTTCTTAGACCGAAATTTTGGATTTTGAAAGGCTAAATGAGGTCAGATTTGGATAATTCTTTTATGGTTGGACTCGCTATCGAATGGATGTTCGGATTTTATAATTTTTGTCGGGTTCCTAGAGTGGACCCGGGTCGACCTTTTGGGGCAATTTTTCCAATTCTTGCTAAAATCATTATTTCATTATTTAGATTAGTTTTCTATAGTTATATTTATAGTATGTAATTGGTTTTGGCTAGATGTTAGCCGTTCGTAGTTGAAGAATAGAGGGAAAGGCCTTCTTATTGATTGATTGAGCGAGGTTTGAGGTAAATGACTTGTCTAACATGTGTGGGGAAAATCCTCCCTTAGGATTTGGTCTTATTGTGACAATTTGTGATATGTGAGGACCGTGTACGTGAGGTAACGAGTGCATACACAGGCTAATTGTTGAAATATCGGTTTTATCTAAGTAGTTTCCATTTTATGCCTTAACTAAGTTACTTTACCATGTATAGTCATTATGTTTAGCCTAATTTCACATGTCTACTTGTCTTATCTCTTATTTGCAACTTGTACTACATACTTAGTTGAATTACCTGTCTTCTTGATTCTATGTTACTTATTTAACTATGGGATTATTTACTTGAAATTGATATCCTTGAAATATTATTGTTTTAGTTGTTATGTTTTGGTTTCCGTGCTTATTATTGAGATGATTTTTTGGTTGTTGCATGAGGTTTCTACATTGCGGTTGTTATTGTTTGCACGAGGTTTCTACCATGCCGTTGTGATTATTGATACACATGCAGTGGTATAACGTCTGGGTGTTGAAATGCATGTGGTAAGATAAGGTGGGCTTGAAACACGTGACTAGTAGGGGAACTACTAGAAGTCATGCGGTGTGATAAGGTGGGCTAAAACGCCGGATGCTATTTCGGAAATATGATTTTTCAAAACTAAATATAAAGGCCCCGCAGTGATATATGGATAGACTGTGAGATATTTACTTTTGGGAATACGAGGCGGTACTTCGGGAGTGCCCTTGTTGATTTCCTCTATTTGTTGTATTGGTTTTTGTTGTATTTCCTTAACTTGTAAGATTTTTGTTTTTCTTTCATGTTGTATTTATCTTTCTTTGATTCCATTTTATTACCTTCCATAAATTCTCATTGTTTCACTTCTCTGTCATTTCATTATATTATTATATCTTCTACCTTGTTTCTTATTATTTCTAGTAGTGCCCTGACCTGATCTCGTTACTACTCTACCAAGGTTAGGTTTGACACTTACTGGGTACTATTGTGGTGTACTCATACTACGTTTCTGCACATCTTTTCGTACAGATCTAGGTATTTCCTACCAGGCCAGGTATTAGTGAGCTAGTCCGTATGTGGAGACTTTAAGGTATATCTGTCAACGTCCGTAGACCTCGAAGTCCCCCTCTATCTTTATTATGTTGTTTTCTTTCCTCATTAGACTATGATGTATAGGGATATTTAGTATTTCTCTTTAGAGCTTGTGACTTATATCTACCGAGTTTTGGGAGTTATTTATACTTTGAGTTACAGATTTTAATTATTACAGTTATTAACCTTTTGAGCACTAACTTAATATTCCAGTTATTCTGCATACTTGTTAGGCTTACCTAGTCTTAGAGACTATGTGCCGTCATGATATCCTACGGAGGGAAATTAGGGTCGTGATAAGTTAGTATCAGAGCTCTAGGTTCATAGGTGTTATGAGTCACAAACGGGTTTAGTAGAGTCTCGCAGATCAGTACGAAGACGTTTATACTTATCTTCGGGAGGCTATGGAACAGTTAGGAAAAGCTTCACTTCTTTGATTCCTTATCGTGCGAAATCTTTGACTTTGGATTCTAAATATTTTGTATTTCTATTCACTCACAGATGGTGAGGACATGTACAACTGGATTAGATGACCAGACACACGTGCTCCTTGCTAGAGCCGCTAGATGCCGGGGTTAGGGTAGAGGCCGAGGACGTCCACGTGGTGCAGCCAGAGCACCCGCACGAGCTGCTACAGAGGAGCCACCCATCGCTCTAGTTGGAAGGCAGGCACCTAAGACGCTTGTTACTGCACCAGCACTCCAAGAGACTCTCGCCCAGGTTTTGAGCATGCTCAGCAGTTTAGCTTAGGTAGGGTTGATACCACTTATTGGTAGAGGAGCACAGGCTCCTACCGCCCGTACCCCAGAGTAGCGGGTCCAGATCGACCAAGTTCTAGAGGTCATATCATTGCAGCCGACAGCACCAGTTTAGCCCGAGGCCAGGGCAGAAGTTTCTGAGGAGGAGCATCTCAGGCTCAAGAGGTACAAGAAGCACCACCCTCCTACTTTCAGTGGCTTGGCGTCCGAGGATGCCCAGGATTTTCTTGAGGCATGCCACCATATCCTCCGTACTATGGGTGTTGCGGAGTCTAGTGGTGTTTCTTTCACTACGTTCCAGCATAGAGGATAGGCTTATCAGTGGTGGCGAGCATATGAGTTGGGTAGTCCGGCCGAGGTAGCTTCACTCACTTGGACTCAGTTATTAGATATGTTCTTGAGGGAGTATGTTCCCTAGAGTCTCAGATATTCATGGCGTGCAAAGTTTGAGCAGTTGCACCGGGGTTTTATGACCGTGTCAGAGTATGCAGCCCGGTTAAGTGATTTGGCTTGACATGCACCAGCCTTGGTTGCTACTGTTAGAGAGAGGGTCCATCGATTTATCGAGGGGCTCAACCCAGTATTAGATTTAGCATGGCCCGAGAGTTGGAGATGGACATTGCATACCTGCAGGTGGTGGGGATCGCCAGGAGATTGGAGGGTATGTTGACTAGGGAAAGAGAGGAGAGGGAGGCCAAGAGGTCTCGAGAGTCTAGCACATACAGTGGTACTCGTGCCCCAGTTGCAGCTTGTCATGGTAGGGGCTATGTGAGTCGCCCTGTTTATTCAGCACTTCCAGCTTCCATAAGTATTGCGGCCACTCCTAGGTCTTAGGCTCCCTATTATGCACCGTCATTGTCTAGTGCACCTCCTGCATGGGGTGCTTTCAGCGGTCAGTCTAGCTGATCAGGCCCGAGCCAGCGACAATAGCCACGTCCTCCGAGAGCTTGTTTTGAGTGTGGTGACACTTGTCATGTGGTGAGGGACTGCCCCAGACTCAGGAGAGGTGCACCTCCAAAGATTACTCAGGCTCTGCGTATTCCACCGGGTCCTCAGGCTTCTCAGTCCATGGTTACCGCACCAGTTGCCACCCCACCTGCACAGCCAGCTAGAGGTGGAGGTCGAGCAGGCAGAGGTCGCCATAGAGGGTGAGGCTAGGCCAGATACTATGCCCTTCCTTCTAGGATGGAGGCAGTTGCATCTGACTTTATCATCACATGTATTGTTCTGGTCTGTCATAGAGATGCATCAGTCCTATTTGATCCAGGCTCCACTTATTCTTATGTGTCATCTTATTTTGCTCCATATATGGGCGTATCCCATGAGTCTTTGAGTTCTCCTATTTATATGTCTACACCTATGGGGGATTCTATTGTTCTTGACCGTGTGTACCGGTCATGTTTGGTAGTTCTTAGTGGTTTTGAGACCATAGCGTATTTATTGTTGCTCAATATAGTGGATTTCGAAGTTATTTTGGGCATGGACTGGTTGTCGCCCTATCATGCTATCCTTGATTATCACGCCAAGACCGTGACGCTAGCCATGCCAGGATTACCACCGTTATAGTGGTGAGGTACCTTAGATTATGTTCCTAGCAAGGTTGTTTCATTTTTAAAGGCTCAGTGAGGGTTGAGAAGGGGTGTGATGCGTATCTGGCATATGTGAGGGATGTTAGTGTTGATACTCCTACAGTCGAGTCAGTTCCGGTAGTGAGGCATTATCCGGACGTATTCCTGGTGGATCTTCCGGTTATGCCGCCCGACAGGGATATCGACTTATGTATTGATTTGTTACCGGACACTCAGCCCATTTCTATTCCACCCTATCGTACGACCTCAACTGAATTGAAAGAGTTTAAGGAAATATTGCAAGCGTTGCTTGAGAATGGATTCATTCGGCCTAGTGTGTCGCCTTGGGGTGCTCATTCTTATTTGTAAAGAAGAAGGATGGTTCTATGAGAATGTGTATTGATTATCGCCAGTTGAACAAGGTTATAGTGAAGAATAAGTATCCCTTTCCATGTATTGATGACCTATTTGATCAGCTTCAGGTTGCCAGAGTGTTCTCTAAGATTGACTTGCATTCAGGCTATCATCAGTTGAAGATTCGGGAGCCAGATATCCCGAAGACTGTTTTCAAGACTTGGTATGTTCATTATGAGTTCCTTGTGATGTCTTTTGGGCTGATTGATGCCCCGACAGCATTCATGCACTTGATGAATAGTGTATTTCAGCCTTATCTTAACTCGTTCGTCATTGTATTTATTGACGACATTCTGGTGTACACCCGGAGCTGGGAGGATCTTGAGCAGAACTTGAGGACTATGCTTCAGACGTTGAAAGAAGAGAAGTTATATGCGAATTTTTCGAAATGTGAATTCTGGCTAGATTCAGTGGCATTGTTGGGTCATGTACTATCGAGGGAGGGGATCAAGGTAGATCTAAAGAAGATTAAAGAAGTGAAGAGTTGGGCCGGGCCGTCCTCAACTACGGAGATCCGGAGTTTTCTTGGCTTGGCGGGTTATTACCGTCGATTTATAAGGGGTTTCTTCTCTATTGTAGCACCTATGACCAGATTGACCCAGAAGGGTGCTCCGTTCAGATGAACCGAGGAGTGTGAGGAGAGCTTTCAAAATCTCAAGACAGCTTTGACTACAGCCCCGGTGTTGGTATTGCCTACTGGTTTGGGGTCCTATATGGTGTATTGTGATGCATTGTGCATTGGTCTCGGCGCGATGTTAATGCAAGACGGTAGGGTGATTACCTACGCGTCTAGATAGCTAAAGGTGCATGATAAGAAATATCATGCCCATGACGTCGAGTTAACAACTATTATTCATGCCTTGGAGATCTGGCAGCACTTTTTGTACGGTGTACCTTGTGAGGTCTACACCAATCATCGGAGTCTACAACATCTGTTTAAATAGAAGGATCTTAACTTGCAGCAGTGGAGGTTGTTGGAGTTGCTTAAGGACTATGATATCACAATTCTCTATCATCCCGGGAAGGCCAATGTTGTGGCCGATGCCTTGAGTCGCAAGGCGGAGAGTTTGGGCATCTTAATATATATACCAGTAGAGGAGAGGCCTTAGCCTTGGATGTTCAGGCCTTGGCAAACCAGTTTGTTAGATTGAATGTTTCCGAGCCGAGCCTAGTTTTGGATTGTGTGGTTTCTCAGTCTTCTCTTTATGATCGCATTATAGAGTGTCGGTATGATGACCCCCATCTATTTATCCTTAAGGACACGGTTCAGCACGGTGACGCCAAGGAGGTCACTATTGGAGATGACGGTGTATTACACATGCAAGGCAGGCTATGTGTGCCCAATGTAGATGGTTTGCGTGAGTTGATTCTTCAGAAGGCTCACAGTTCGCGGTACTCCATTCATCCAGGTGCCGTGAAGATATATCAGGACTTGAGGCAGCACTATTGGTGGAGGCGGATGAAGAAGAACATAGTGGAGTATGTAGCTCGGTGCCTAAATTGGCAGCATGTGAAGTATGTGCTTCAGCAGCCATATGGATTGCTTCAGAAGTTAGAGATTCCAGAGTGGATTTGGGACCGAATCACTATGGATTTTGTTGTTGGGCTCCCACAGACTCGGAGGAAGTTCGATGCATTATGGGTAATTGTGGATAGATTGACCAAGTCAGCTCATTTCATTCCAGTGGCGACTACGTATTCTTTAGAGCAGCTGGCTCAGATTTACATTTGCGAAATTGTCAGGCTTCATGGCGTGCTGGCATCTATCATCTCTGACCGAGGTACGCAGTTTACAGCACGGTTCTGGAGAGCCGTACTGCATGAGTTGGGTAACTGGGTGGAGTTGAGTACATTATTTCACCCTCAGACAGACGAATAGTCCGAGCGCACCATTCAGATATTGGAGGATATGCTCTGTGCATGTGTGGTGGATTTTGGGGGTTCTTGGGATCAGTTCCTTCTACTTGTAGAGTTTTCCTACAACAACAGTTATCAGTCGGGCATTCAAATGGCATCGTATGAGGCTTTGTATGGTAGGCGGTGCCGATCTCCGGTGGGTTGATTTGAGCCTGTTCAGGCTAGGCTATTAGGTACAAATTTGGTTCAGGATGATTTGGAAAAGGTTAAATTGATTCAGGATCGACTTCGTACAGCCCAATTCAAATAGAAGAGTCAATATCTGTGCTAAAGCAATTGAAGGCCTGGAATCACAATAGGCACAACTGGTGCCTGAGCTAGCCCCACTGGCTCACTCACATCTGGAACCTGCTCTTGAGCTGGAGCAACTGGTGGATCTGCAGGTGCTACTCTAACTGCTGCACGAGCTACACCTCGACCTATACCTCGGCCCCAACCTCTACCACGGGTCCGGACTCTCGCGGCCCTAACTAGTGGCACTGGTGACTGACTGTCCGATTTGGTAGTACGTGTCCTCACCATCTGTGAGAGAATAGAATAACAGAAATTTAGTTTCCGGAATCAACAAATTCTCTCAATAGAATACAAGAAAGTGAAATTTTCCTAAGGGTTCGGCAACCTCTCGATGATAAGTACAGACATCTCCATACCGATCCGCAAGACTCTATTAAACCTGCTCATGACTCGTGAGACCTATGTAACCTAGGCTCTAATATAAACTTGTCACGACCCAAAATCCTAACCTATCTTGATGGCACCTATCGTGGTACTAGGCAAGACAACATTACGAAATAATCCCAACACTTCTAATAGAAAATGAATTAAAGCAGTTTAAATAACAAATAATCCTATAAACAGTGATAGAAACCTAAAACTCAACGCAGAATTCCAAACTATCAAGGTGTCACAGAGTACATGAGTATTTATATATCACAAGTCTGGAAAACACGGCCTATAATAGTCTAAGCCTAAATACAATAAGCAAGAACATAGGGAAGGAGAGACAAGGTCTGCGAAACACCAGTAGCTACCTCGGAATCTCCGGAAGATCAACTGCGCGAAGAAATCATTACCCACAGTGTCTGGGAGTACCTGAATCTGCACACGAAGTGCAGGGTGTAGCGTGAGTACAAACAACTAGTAACAATACTAAATAAATAACTGAAAGTAGTGACGAGCTTCACAACTAATTCCAATTACAGAAATTTCCAACATAAGAAGGCAGGCATGCTTTCAAGTTCGACATTTAAGGCCCAAACAGTATTTTCATATCAAGTTCAACTGAAACAGAAGGTAATATCTCTCAGAAAGTTCCAAAATAGTGATATATGACAGCTGAAGTGCAACAACAATGAAATCAATGCATCCTCTTAGAGAAACACTCACTCAGTCCTCCCATTCACTCCAACCTCATAATCACTCTTTCCTCACAGTCACTCATTCCTCTCAATCACTCAGCACTCGGCACTCGACACTCACACTCAGTAGGTACCTGCGCTCACTGGGGGGGTGTGTACAGACTCCGGAAGTGCTCCTTCAGCCCAAGCATTATAACAAGCCAATCAGGCATAAATCAATGAAACATGTTGCGGCGTGCAGCCCGATCCCATAAATATCCTTACAATCAGGCCATCGGCCTCACTCAGTCATCAACATCTCCAGTCTCTCAGGCTCTCAGAAATCATGATAAGCAGCCCAAACAACAATGATATGATGCATCAAATATGAACAATAGAGACTTAGATGAAATATGCAAATAAAATTGTTACTGAGTACAAAACAACAATTTAGCTGATAATTCAACATGTACACGACCTCTCTGGATCCCTACAGTGTCAACACACGGTTTAAACATTATTTCTAACATGATTTGTAGCTCGATTTCTCCAATACATGGAAAATGTGCGGATAACAACAGATTATTCAACTGCATAGTTCCATGGAATTGACCAAGTCACAATTCCTATGGTGCACGCCCACACACCTGTCACCTAGCATGTGCGTCACGTCAAAACCAATCACATAACACATAATCCAGGGTTTCATACCCTCAGAACCAAATTTAGAACAGTTACTTACCTCAAACCGTGTAATTCTTTATTCTTCTATGCCTTTGCCTCGCGAATCGTCCTCTTAACACCTCGAATCAAGTCACAATTAATTCGATTCAGCCAATACAAATTATAGGAATTAATTCCATATGAAATACTAATTTTCCAACAAAATCCGAAATTGCACTCAAAAATTGCTCGTGGGGCCCACATATCGGAACCCGGCAATTGTTACAAAATATGAACGCCCATTCAACCATGAGTCCAACCATACCAAAATTACTAAATTCCAATAATAATTCGGCCCTCAAATATTCAAATTTAACCAAGAGGGTTTTTAAAATTTTCCGACTTAAATCACCAATAAAATGTTAAAAACCACCATAAATTCGGGTACTTTAACCAAAATTGAGTAACAAATACTTACCCCGTTGTTCTACTTGAAAATCTCACGAAAATCGACTCTCCTAGAGCTCCAAATAGTTAAAAATGGAAAATGGGACGAAGTCATTTTCAAAACTCAAACTCTATGCCCAGTCATTTCTTCTATGCTATCGCGGACCGAGTCCCGCGATCGTGAAGAACAAAATAATTCCGCCCAAAAAATGGCCTTCACGATCGCAGATATTCCCGTGCTACCGCAAAGCACTACCCTCACAAACCTACGTGATCGCGGCCCTCCTCACACGATCACGAAGAGCAAATGCGTGTGAACCCAGCTGCCAAGTTCATGCGATCGCGTACAAAGAAACCAAGTTCAAATATCAGAAAATTACAGCAAAATTCCAAGTCCAAAAATTGATCTGTTAACTATTCGAAACTCACCCGAGGCCTCGGGACCTCAACCAATTACACAAACAAGTCCTATGCTATCATACGAACTTAGTCGAGGACTGAAATCACATCAAACAATGCTAAAAACACGAATCATACCCCAATTCAAGATTAATGAAACTAAGAAATACCAACTTCTACACAATGCTGAAACCTATCAAATCAAGTCGGATTGACCTCAAATTTTGTACACACGTCATAAATGACATAACAGATCTATTTCAATTTACAGAATCAAATTTCGACCCTGATATCAAAAAGTCAACTCCCCGGTCAAACTTCTTAACTTAAATTTCTATTTAAGCCATTTCAAGCCTAATTTAACTACGGACTTCCAAATAATTTTCCGGACACGCTCCTAAGTCCAAAATCACCATACGGAGCTATTGAAATCATCAAAACTCTATTCCGTGGTCGTTTACACATAAGTCCACACCCGGTCAACCTTTTCAACTTATGTTTTCATCTTTGAGACTAAGTTTCTCAATTCATTTCGAAACCTCACCGGACCCGAACCAATTACCCCGGCAAGTCACATAACAACTGTAAAGCACAAATTGAGTAGTAAATAGGGGAACGGGGCTGTAATACTCAAAACGACCTACCAGGTCGATACAAACCATCTGCTAGAGTAGGCCATCTGGCCTTGGATGCTCATACTTCACCTACTGGCAATTAGGCACCTCGCTACATACTCAACTATGTCCTTCATCATCCGCCGCCACCAATAATGCTGCCTCAGACCGCGATACATCTTCGAAGCACCTGGATGAATAGAATACGGAGAATTGTATGCCTCCTGTAGAATCATTTCCCCCAATACATCAATATTAGGAACACGTAGACGAACCTAGAGTCGCAGAACACCATCCTCACCGATAGTAACCTCCTTGGAAGCACCCTATAGTACCGACTCTCTGAGAACTAATAAGTGCGGATCATCGTACTGACGAGCCTTGATCTGCTTGAATAGTGAACTATGGGCGACGACGCATACAAGAACTCGGCTGGGCTCTGAAATATCCAACCTCACAAGTCTGTTAGCCAAGGACTGAATGTCCAATGCTAGTGGCCACTCCTCTGCTGAAATTAATGCCAAACTACCCATACTCTCCGCCTTTCTACTCAAGGCATCCACAACCACATTCGCCTTTCCCAGATGATAACAAATGGTAATATAATAATCTCTTAGTAACTCAAGCCACTTGCTCTGCCTCAAATTGAGATCCCTCTGCTTGAACAAATGCTGCAAGTTGCAATGATCGGTGTAAACCTTACAGGACACCCCATAAAGATAATGACTCCAGATCTTGAGAGCATGAACTATCGTGGCCAACTCCAAATCATGTACGGGGTAATTCTTCTCGTGGGGCTTTACCTAACGTGAAGCATATGCAATAAATCGTCTCTCATGCATCAATACACAACCCAAGCCAATGTGTGAAGCATCACAATACATAGTGTACATCTCTAAACCGGAAAGCAACACTAACACTGGTGCTGAAATCAAGGAGGTCTTGAGCTTCTGAAAGCTCACCTTGCAATTGTCAAACCATCGAAACAGAGCACCCTTCTGGGTTAATCTAATTAAAGGTGCTACAATAGACGAGAAGCCCTCCACAAACAGACGATAATAACCTTCTAACCCCAAGAAGCTCCTGATCTCGATCGATGTGGTAGGACGAGGACAACTCTGAACTGCCTCTATCTTCTTGGGATCTGCCTTAATACCCCCGCCTAATACAATATGCCCAAGAATGCCACATAATCTAACTAAAACTCACACTTGGAGAACTTAGCATATAAATTCTATTCCCGCAAGGTCTGAAGCACCACACTTAAATGCTACTCGTGCTCCTCCATGCTATGCGAGTAGATCAAAATGTCATCAATGAATACAATGACAAAAGAGTCGATATATGGCCTGGACACCCGGTTCATCAAATCCATAAACACCGCCGGGGCATTAGTCAAGCTGAAGGACATCACTAGGAACTTATAGTGGCCATATATAGACCGAAAAGCCATCTTCAGAACATCCGAATCACGAATCTGCAACTGATGGTACCCCAATCTCATGTCGATCTTAGAGAACACTCTCGCACCTTGCAACTAGTCAAACAAATCATCAATACACGGCAACGGGTACTTGTTCTTAATTGTAACTTTGTTTAACTGGCAGTAATCAATGCACATCCGCATAGTCCCATCTTTCTTCTTTACGAATAACACCGGTGCACCCCAAGTCGACACACTCGATCTGACAAACCCCTTTACTAACAAATCCTCAAGTTGTTCTTTTAACTCTTTCGTAGCAATGAGGTATGGTGGAATAGAGATAGGCTGGGTACCTGGAGCCAAGTTAATACATAAACCGATATCACGATCTAGTGGCATGCCTAGTAGATCAGAAGGAAACATATCGGAGAACTCCTATACCACAGGCACTGAATCAATCATCGGGGAGTCTGTAGTAGTATCCCGAACATAAGCTAGATAAGCCAAACAACACTTCCACTCTAATCTAGGGAATTCTGGCATCGCCAAGGTAACAGTCTTGGCATGGCAATCAAGGTTGGTATGATACGGAGATAATAGTACATGACTAGGATGATCTCAATGTCGGTCAAATCGAGCAACAAAAGATCTGCTCTAGTCTCATAACCACAGAAAGTCACGATACAGGACTGGTAGAACCGATCCACAACAACAGAATTGCCCACTGGCGTGGACACATAAATAGGAGTACCCAAGGACTCACAATGAACACCCACGGAATAAGCAAACAGAGATGAAACATATGAATATGTAAATTCCAGATCAAATAGTACCGAAACATCTCTACCGTAGATAGAAATAATATCTGTGAGCACGGCCACAACCCACCTGCTTTCCGCCCCTGGGCAGCCGGACGACTGGTGAGGCAGCTGGTGCTGAAATCATAGGCTGTTGACCCTATTGTACTGCCTTGCCCTGAAGCCTAGGGAAGAACCACCTCACATGGCCAAGATCCCCGCACTCAAAACAACTTCTCGGTACGGTGGACTGCTGACCTGCGGTTTGACCCTGATAGCCCACTGGAGGGACCCTGAATAACTAGTGGAAGGTAGGAGCTCTCTGGATTGGCAATGAAATAGGGGTGCACTAGAGTACCCTGAGGAGGCGGCGATGCTAGATATGTGGGCTTCCTAGACTGGCCCCTCACAAACTGACCTCTTCCTCCAGCCAGAGCACTACTAAACCCCACAGAATATCGAAACCGTTTATCCCTCGTCACCTGCTCTCGGCTCCGCTGATGAACACCCTCGATCCTCCGAGCTATCACCACAACCAGCTCGTACGAAGTCCCCATCTCAACCTTTCGCGCCATAGTGGCCTGGATACCAGAGTGCAAACCCGCAACAAACCTCCGCACTCTCTCTGCATCGGTAGGAAGTATCATAAGTGCATGGCTAGACAACTCAGAGAATCTCGCCTCATAGTCGGTCACCGACATCTGACCCTGCTGGAGCTGCTCAACTAAAATTGCAACTCTTCCCTCTTAGAGGGTGGAATATATCTATCCAGGAAGAGGCGTGTGAACTGGTCCCAAGTCAAGGGATGAGCAACTGCTGGCCGGTCAAGAAGATAGGACTGCCAGCATCTACGGGACCTGCCCTCCAGCTAAAAGGTGGTAAAGTCCACCACGTGGGACTCCAGTATCCTCATGTTGTGCAGTCTGTCCTTGCAACGATCAATAAAGTCTTGGGGGTCCTCATGTCGCTCACCTCAAAAGACAGGAGGATGTAGCCTAATCCATCTATCCAATAGCTTCTGTGGATCGTCGGCCACAACTGGTCTGGGCTCAGGTAAGCTGATGTAACTGGCTGAGCTCCGCCCACGGGTAGTGCTCCCAGGGTATGATATACAACAGTTGCATGCCTTGGAGCCTGAGCGGTAGGGGTCTTTGCTCCCCTCCCGCCTGAGATGTGGCTGGCTCTATTGGAAATAAACCAGCCTGAGTCATAGAATCCATGAACCGCAACATACGACCCATGACCTCCTGGAATCTTGGTGCGAACATGAAATCTACCGGGGATGGCTCCGCTGCAGGCACCTCTCCCTGCTTCTCAAGCAGGATCCCTTACTGGATCCACTAGTGGCAAAACTGGAGCAACTTTACAACGTCCTTATCCTCTGCCACGAGTCGGAGCCCTCCCTCGACCTCAGCCTCTAGCAACAGGGGGAGCAGCTCCTCCATGGTCAGATACATCTGCTACGCGCATTCTCACCATTTGTGAGAGAACAAGAGAAAGATACTTAGCACAACTTCAACTGCACGATAGGAGATGAAGAAAGATTAGTATGCTAACACCCTATAGCCTCTCGAAGATAAGTACGAATGTCTCCGCACCGATCCACAAGACTCTATTAGGCATGCTCACAATTTTTGAGACCTACGTGAACCTAGTGCTCTGATACCATGTTGCCACGACCCAATGTCTCCTATAGGCCGTGATGGCGCCTAACGTTGCCGCTACGAAAGCCAACGGTGAATTATCTATGTATCTATTCCTTTAAATAATTTCAAAATAGTTTATTGCATTTATTAGGTAAATAAGAAGTGGAAAATTTTAATAAAGTAAGTGTAAGCTCATAAAGGAACAAGTACCGTGATATAAATACCCAAAAACCATCAAATGTCTACTAGCATTTCCATTACCCGATGTCACAGGTGTATGAACTACTAGTAGAATATACAAAATACTAAACTACTGTTTGAAATAGAGTAGACAGAAAGTAAATGCAAAAGAGAGACTCTGGGTGTTGCAGAATGGACTTAGAAAGCAGCTCACCACTTAGCCTTGAGGTAACGGGGGTGCTTGCCGGAATGATTGCCAGATGCACTTGCCTCAGATCCTGCACAATTAGTGCATAAGTGTAGCGTGAGTACATAAACAACATGTACCCAGTAAGTATCCAGTCTAACCTCAAAGAAGTAGTGTCGAGGGGTCGACATCGACACTTTCGATGGGCCAACAATAAAATACAGGAATGCTAAATAGACATAGAACATGTGAGTAATAATAATAACACAATGACAAGCAGTGATTAAATGATCCCTTGACTAATAGTAAATTTCAGAAGTCTTCAACTATCACATACTAATTCCAAATAAATTTCGGGCCAAATAAGTAAATTATAACCTCTCAATTCATAAAAATAATATCAAGTGTATTCGAGCTCCAAGCATTAACACGCCCAATTTATGCCGAGGTCGTACGACCCGATACAGAATAATGTGTATACTGCCGAGGGTCGAATGGCACAAACCATAGATGCATCTATTATATTGACAAGGCGTTCGGCCCGCTCCACAAGAAGAGGGAATACTCTATGATCATCTGATTTAAAAGCTATTACAAGAGTAATACACACGGAAGCACAATTTCTTTTAACAGTCAAGTAACCCGCCAAAACTCAATGAAAGTGATATTCGGTCTTTATGAATCTTTTATCAAGTTTCAATATAATTTAGGCACTTAAATTAACAAGTAGAGTGCAAACATTACAAATATTTCATTATTTGTGTCCTAAAACTACCTGGACTTAAGCATAATTAGTAGCTATGCACGGACTCTCGTAACCTTGTGCATGCGTAGCCCCCACAATTTGAAGCAAATAGTAATTTAAAACTCCGGTGGGGTAAATTCCCTCTTACAAGGTTAGACAAGAGACTTACCTCGTCTCAAAACTCACTTTCCGGCCCACAAATTCACTCCAAGGATTCAACTTGGTGCCGAACAATCTGAAGCTAGCCAAATATTATATAAATTAATCAATATACATTCAAGAGTTAATAATTTAGCTACTAGAGTAATTACCCAACCCAAATTGAAAGATTCCTAAAATTCACTCCCAGGCCCATGTGCCCGGATTCCAGAAACGTTTGAAGATAATTGTTACCCATAACCTCACGAACTCAAATATATAATTTTCACCTAATTCCATATTCATTTACATGGTGAAATCCCATTTTTATCAAAACTTAGGCTTTTCAACTAAACTCACAATTACTACACTTTATGTGCTAAGAATCTATCCAAAATACATGTATTAAATTCATCTCATATAGAAATTACTTACCTTAAAGTGATAGGTGAAAACTCCTCTTCCAAGTGCTCAAACATCGCCCAGGAGATGAAAGAAATAAGCCAAAATCCAACCTCAAACAAATTTAAAGAACTTGATCACCTTCAATGTGCCAACTTTCAATATTAAGCGCTGAAATGCTCCCGGGTCATCCAAAACCCGATCCGAACATACGCCCAAGTCCAAAATTATCATAAGAACCTATTAGAACTGTCAAATCCTGGTTCCGTTGTCGTTTACTAAAAGTGTTGACCCAAGTGAAACTTAACCCTTTTAAGCCAATACTAAGGAACTAAGTGTTCCGATTTCAACCCGAACCCTTCCAAACCCAAACTAACCATCCCTGTAAGTCATAAAACAGTAAAAACACATACGGGGAGCCTTATTTTGGGGAACAAAGATCTAAAAACCAAAACGACCGGTCGGGTCATTACAATATGCGAGATATAACATAAAGCTAACAAGAAAAGAACATCAATTAAGGCCGATAATAGAAGGATTCCAAATTACATTCAATAGTGAAAATAACGGGAGCACAAATAGCAATGAGAAACAACCAAATAATTAAGCAACAATACAGCTGGGGTACATGTGAGATATGGATGTATCCAAGCAAGGGAAATCCATGAATACTCAATAAAGCAAATCAATTCTAGTGCACGAATTTTAACAAGAATTATCCCAAATACCACTTCTCGTAATTTTAGATCATAAGTACCAATTTTTGCAAATCAATTCCGCACGGCAAAATCCACGTGCTACCCGGTACATAGTATCCATGTCAAATGCTAATTAAGATGTTAAAGAGATTTATTTATATACCGTAAAGTAAAATGACAGTTTTTGACCAAGTGGGAAATCAATGAGAAAATGAGTTTATTTTAGAAATCATTTTGGGTGAAGAAAATAACATTTTCAAATAAAATAAAGCATCGGATAATCTACTGAATTTAATATAGAATTTATTAAATTAAAACATAATAACAATTCTTTATAAGTAAAGTAAAAACATCAGACATGATACGGAGATTAAGTTGAGAAATCGATTAAAGTGAAATCTGTTGACTATTAAAAATAGTTAGGTACCGAATGAAACGACGTGTTCTAACTCAAGAGTGACATGAGGTAAGCATGTTATTAATTCTTTAATTTAAACCTTTATGTTACTAACAACTCGATAGGGTATGAGATAATGGCTCAGCATAGTAAATTCATCTTGAAAATCAACTCACCATAATAATAGTAATAGGAAGGAAAATAGGAAATGACGGCAAAGCAGTAAACTAATAAAAATAACTTAATCCTCAAAAACCAGTAAAAACTAGAAATACCAACCCTCAAAGTCTCGTACGAAAGAACCGAAGACAACACAATACAAAAAGGAATACAAAACACGTAAACTGTTGTGGCGCGCAACCCGATCCCGCCGTACAATACTATCCTCCCTTATTCCACCATGTAAATATCATTAACAATAAATATTAAGTAAATATATATGTTGCGGCGCGCAACCTGATCCCACCACATAATCAAAATCAATATTATAATTCTCCCTTATTTTACCATATCAAGTAAACATATATATGTTGTGGCGCGCAACTCGATCCCACCATATAATCAGAGTCTTTATCATCATTCTCACTTATTTCACCATATCAATCCACCCTTATTTCACCTGTTGCGGCAAGCAACCCGATCCCACCGTATCGATATAAATATTACTCCACCTATTGCGGTGTGCAACCCGATCCATAAATAAATCAATAACATCAACAATTCAATACTCAATTTACAATAATTTCTACAATCATAGGGTATGAGTACACGACAAATGAAGGAAGCACGTAACAATCAAGGAACGCAACAAATATTACAAAAACACAACAGGACAAGTGAAACATTTACGACAGTAAGGCAAGTAGCAGATAAGCATGGAGTCATGGAAGGTACTCAACAATTAAAAATGTAACAAGACAATAAGGAAGGCAATAACTATAACTAAAGCATGTAAGGGCTATATAACAAGTGCGGGGTACAATAAGTGCTAACAACATCAAATAAATCATACAAGGGTAGATCAACAATGAGAGACATAACACATCATGACAATTCATTTAAAGGCATGGAAGGAGTCTATATAACCTAAACTAGTCAAATACAACATATAGACCATGTACCCACTCGTCACCTTGCGTATACAGCTTTCACATAACACAATCAGCTAGAAACCTAAGGGGTAGTTGATGTGCCGTAGAAATGCGGCACTTTTAATACTAATTACATAGACTTTAGCTCATATTTTAAATGTAGTTTTGTTGTTTTGCAGGAAACCAGACTTGACGAGCCAAGAACATGAAAAAATGACAAAAACCCATAGAAAGGCAGAAATGCGGCAGGTCTGCGACCACAAAAGTGATGTGCAGACCGCAGACCCATCGCAGAATGAAGCAGATCATCCCAGTTTCTGAGAGTCAAGTCTGTGATCTATTTTTCAGTCGCATAACTCTTATATGGACCACATAGTGATCGCACAAGCAAAAGGAGTTCAAGTGAAGAAGATTTTGCGGTATGTTATGCGGCCGCGAAACAAATATGCGGACCACATAACCAAAATGCGATGGAAAATTGGAAAACTTTATGATCAATTCTGCGGTGAAAAATGAAGATGTGCGGACCGCGAAATCGTTATGCGACCCATTCTGCGGTCACAGACTTGATCTATAGGGTTATTTTTGTCACTTTGTAACCACGACTTTTAGACCATTAAAAATAGAATGATTAGGGTTTTTGTGGACCATCTTGTCTGAAAAAGAGGCTACACTTAGAGAATTGAATACACCATTATTTCTGGAAGCTTTTGGGAGAGAATCCAAGACTTTATTCTCTTTGTAAGCTTTATGACTTTATTTATTACTTTGTTCTTGTATTCTAGTATGAGTAATTAAATTTAGATACTAAGGTTGTGGACCCTAGGTGGGTGTAATGCTAATATGTGTTTACCATTGAATATATATATAATGGTAGGTTGATTTCTATTCATTTCTCATGCTTCATTTATGGTTGATGGTTGCAAACATTGACTAGTGCCATTTTACTTTATCTTTACTTGAAAAAGTAGGTTAGGGTTTGGTAGAATTGAATAGAAGGAACTCAAGGCTTTAAACCTTGTTCAATAGAATCGCTTAGGGATATGTGGGTTCTACTTGACATAAATTAGTTGCTCTTAATTGTAACTCTTTTATATTTGGGAAAATCACAAAGAGGAAATACTACCTAGTTATTGGAGAATATTGGGTAGTCATTTAGGAACTATTTGCATATCAAAGGACCTCCCATTAGAAATATATCACATTAACACCGATAGCATTATTTTTCATTGATGAGGACACAACCTTGGTTTCTTAATTAAATTAATCAAATTCTCTTAACAAAATAGCTTTACTTTACAATTCATAATTACAAAACTCTTTTCAACTTAACGGAATAGAATTATGACTTAAGTCAAGTTTCACACTACCCAAGTAACCTTTTCACACCTATTACCTAAGGGATTCGACCCCAACCTAGTTGGGTTATTATATTTGACATCGACCGCCCTACACCATTCATTTAGGTGTAATTTGAGTGTATCAGTAGTTTCATTCACACAAAGTTAGACAAGATACTTAACTCAAAGAAGCTAAACTGATACTCTAAAATGACCTTCTCGTGTGAAACAGCCTTAGAACGGCTCGAATCTAGCCAAAATTACTTAATATCATAAATAAAAACCATGGAAAACATGTTCCGGATAATAAAGCTTAGAACTTTAAAGAAAACTAAAAAGTCAACCCCCATGCCCGCACCTAGGATCCTGATAAATTAACAAAACCCGAACACCCATTCGATAACGAGTCCAACCATACAAGAATTACCAAATTCCGATATCAATTCGTCCTTCAAATCATCATTTTACATTTTTGAAAGATTTCACAAAATTCCCATTTTCTTCCATTCAATTCACTAATTTAATCATGAAAACAATTATGGAATTATGAAATATAATCAATTCCAGATAAAGAACATTTACGCCAATAAAACACGTGAAGAACCCTTCAAATATCACCCAAATCCGAGGCATCTAGCTCAAAACATGAAAAATGGATAAAACCCTCGATTTTGGATATTATATTTTGTTGCCCAGGTAACATGAACAGCGATCGGCAAGATTTGTATGCGATCGCGAAGAAGAAAATATAACAGCTGCCAACTATACACTTCGCGATCGCGAGAGAAGGTGCGCGATGGCGATGAAGAAGTATCACTGCCCCAAAAGAAGGCACTATGCAAATGCGGATGAGCAGATGCGAACGCGAAGTAGAAATTCCCATACACATGCAATCGTTGATATAGTCGTGCGAACGTGAAGAGGAAAAAGACAAGTCACCAAAACCGCCTACGCGATCGCGGCTATACTTACGCGATCGCATAGAAGAACATTCGACCCTAGAAACAACATTCCAAAAGCAGAGGAAATGGCATGTAGCCCACCCGAAGCACACCTGAGGCCCCCGGGATCCCGTCGAGACTTTCCAACAAGTTCCATAACATAACGCGGACCTGCTCGAGGGCTCAAACCATACCAAACAACATCGAAACTACGAATCATACCTCAATTCGAACATAATGAACTTTCAACTTCTAAAACCCATGTCGAAACATGACAAATCAACCCGTAATGATGTCGAATTTTGCATGCAAGTCCCAAATGACACAATGAAGCTATACCAACTCCCGGAATCGAAATCCATACCTGATATCAACAAAGTCAACTCCCTGTCAAACCTCTCAACCTTCCAAACCTCTAACATTCCAATTTTTGCCAAAATATGTTGAAACCTTCTAGAAATATCCAAATGCAAATTCATGCATACGCCCAAGTCCAAAATCACCATTCGGACCTAATGGAACCATAATAACTCCGATCTGAGGTCAAACACACAAAAATCAAACTTGGTCAACTCTTCCAACTTAAAGCTTCTTAGTTGATAATCATTCTTCTAAATCAATTCTGAATAACCTGAAAACCATAACCGACGATTCACGTAAGTAATAATAAATCATACGATGCTGCTCAAGACTTCAAATAGCTGAACGGAAAGCAATTGCTTAAAACGACCGGCTGGGTGGTTACATTCTCCCTTGCTTAAACATGCGCTCGTCCTCGAACGTGCCAAGAGTCGTTCCAAATCCATCGAAACATTGTGTAACCTTACCATGCACATACTTGAGGGTGACCCCACTTTACCCAAACCATGAAAGCCTGACCACACGACATAACTGAAGATTATTATGTTGACCTTAGCCCATAAACCTTGGAACTCAATCCCAACATCTGCGATTCCTTGCAAGACTCGAAGCTCGCATCCACACACTGTATAAGTCCGAACAATCTATGTCGTAGTAGCAGCTCAAATCAAACCCAATACCAGTAATGAACCTCATCAAATAAAACCTTGTTGAAAACCTCTGTACACTGCCGACGATTAAAGCAACATGCAGAAACTCATAACCACTCATCATACCAACAAGTACCACTACATTGCAATGCTATGAACCCATCATATATAGTAGGATCAAGATAAACGAATCTAATGCAAAGGATCATGTACCAACATAGCCTCGCTACAATGCGTGACCCATCCAACACCGGTCCATACCCAAGACCTCAAGCCACAATGCTCAAAAGCAACAACTACACACAATTCAACATCAAGTACACGAAGCGCATGACTATAACCATGTAGAAGTAAACAACAAAATATACCGCAACCTGGGAAGACCAAATCCCACGCGCAATAAACCATTCAGTGCCCCAATAACCATCTCGCTCGAATTACGCTACAAAGCCCAAACTAGAACCGCATCGGGTGCGTATATAACCAACAAATCACACCCCCTCGTAGCGTAGAAGAGTAGCACATAAAACATTTCAGAATACAAACAAGCTCAACTCTAACCGAATTACACACCCCTCAACAAATTACAGTGCTAAGTTAACAAATCTGACCCAATGTAGAATACACATTCTCAAAGGGCCTACAAATGGGCCCCCAAATCAACCCTGGTCGTCCATAAATAGATAATTAGCCTTCCAAATCTCCACAATGACCTAACCATAACACATACTACCATCTGGATAACCTTTGCCACATCTTCATAGTCCACAACCACGAGACAATCTGCTTTTGAGAGCTCGCAGTCTCCAAATCCATAGAACACCTGAATCACCATAGTCGATCCCAACTCCACCACTCTAATGACTAGCACATCTCTCATACACAATCATCCTCACCAGAAATACTTCTATAAGCCTTCCATGCCACATAACATAATCTGAATATCCGCAGTCGATTAACCAAGCGAGTACCGCAATACTAATGAAGCATTTGTAAGTCAAAACTCAGTGCGCCTTCTGAATATACACTCTACTCAGTCTTTAACAAGTAGTAATAACATTCATCTAATCATCTGAAACCATCCATGTTGTCTAAGACTTCACGAACTTTCCTTCTAAACTAAACCGTCACCTTATACATGCAAACATCAACTCCACAAGATGCACCGCATCTATCATGCTATCATATGAAAAGCATAAGAACCTCATAATGAACTCTATGTCCCATACACACATGATTGCGAACATAGTCGTACGAACGCGAAAGGGAAAAAGACCAGTAACCAAATCAGCCTACGCGATCAAGGCAGTACTCATGCGATGGCATAGAAGAACATCATAAACTAGCAATAACATTCCAAAAGAGAAGGAAATGGCCCGTAGCCCACCTGAAACACACTTGAGGCCCACTGGACCCCGTCAAGACATTCCAACAAGTTCCATAACATAATGTGGACCGGCTCGAGTGCTCAAATAATACTAAACAACATCGAAACTATGAATCGCACCTCAATTCGAACATAATGAATTTTCAACTTCTAAAACCAGTGCCGAAACATGTCAAATCAACCCGGAATGGCGTCGAATTTTGCATGAAAGTCCTAAATGACACAATGAAGCTATACCAATTCCCGGAATCAAAATCCAGATATATGATATCAATAAAGTCAACTCATGGTCAAACCTCTCAACCTTCCAAACCTCCAACTTTCCAATTTTCGCCAAAATGTGTTGAAACCTTCTAGAAATATCCAAATGCAAATCCGGGCCTACACCCAAGTCTAAAATCACCATCCGGACCTAATGGAACCATAAAAACTCTGATCCAAGGTCAAACACAGAAAAAGCAAACTTGGTCAACTCTTCCAACTTAAAGCTTCTTAGTTGAGAATCATTCTTCTAAATCAATTCCGAATAACCTGAAAACCAAAACCGACAATTCACGCAAGTCATAATACATCATACGATGCTGCTCAAGCCTTCAAATAGTTGAACGAAATGCAATTGCGCAAAACGACCGGCTGGGTACATTCTCCCTTACTTGAACATACGTTCGTCCTCGAACGTGCCAATAGTCATTCCAAATCCATCGAATCACTATGTAACCTTACCATGAACATACCCGGGGGTGACCCCAAGTCACCCAAACCATGAAGTCCTAACCACACGACATAACTGAAGATTATTATGTTGACCTTAGCCCATAAACCTTGGAACTCAATCCCAACATCCGAAATTCCTTACAATACTCGAATCCCGCATCCATACACTGTATAAGTCCGAACACGCTATATCGCAGTAGCTTCTCAAAACAAACCCAACACCGGTAATGAACCTCATCAAATAAAACCTTGTTCAAAACCTTTGTACACTACCGACGATGAAAGCAATGCGTAGAAACTCATAACCACTCACCAGATCAATAAGTACCACTACATCGCAATGCTATGAACCCATCACACATAGTAGGATCAAGACACACGAATCTAATACAAAGGATCATGTCCCAAAATAGCCTCGCTGCAATGCGTGACCCATCCAACACCGGTCCACATGAAATGCCTCAAGCCACAATGGTCAAAATCAACAACTACACGTAGTTCGACATCAAGTACACGAAGCGCATGACCATAACCATGGAGAAGTAAATAACAAAATATTCCACAACCCAGGAAGACCATATCCCATGCGCAATCAACCATTCAGCGCCCCAATAACCATCTCGCTCAAATTTCACTATAAAGCCCAAACTAGAACCGCATCGGGTGCGCATATAACCAACAAATCACAACCCCTCGTATCGTAGAAGAGTAACACAAAATATTTCAGAATACGAACAAGCTCAACTCTAGCCGAATGACACACCCCTCAACAAATGACAGTGCTAAGTTAAAACATTTGACCCAATGTAGAAAACACATCCTCATAGGGCCTACAAATGGGCCCCCAAATCAACCCTGGTAATCCACAAATAGATAAATAACCCTCCGAAATACCACAATGACCTAATCATAACACATACTACCATTTGGCTAACGTTTGCCACATCTTCACAGTCCACTACCACGAGACAATCTGCTTTTGAGAGCTCGCAGTCTCCAAATCCATAGAACACCTGAATCACCATAGTCGATCCCAACTCCACCACTCTAATGACTAGCACATCTCTCATACACAATCATCCTCACCAGAAATACTTCTATAAGCCTTCCATGCCACATAGAAAAATCTGAATATCCGCAGTCGATCAACCAAGCGAGTACCGCAATACTAATAAAGTATCAGTAAGTCAAAACTCAGTGCGCCTTCTAAATGTACACTCTACACAGTCTTTAACAAGTAGTAATAGTAGTAATCTAATCATCTAAAACCATCCATGTTGTCTAAGAATTCATGACTTTTCCTTCCAAAATGAACAGCCACCTTGTACATGCAAATCTCAACCCCACAGGATGCACCGCATCTATCATGCCATCATATGAAAAGCACAAGAACCTCATAATATACTCGGAGACACCAGTAGGATACATACCCGATCAGTCAAAAATCTTCCATTTGATCCCATCCAGGAGAAAATCACATTACGCCACATGCTCCTCACGCCGATAGAAAATATCCACCACCCAAATCCGAGGCCTCTAGCTTAGAACATGAAAAATGGACAAAACCCTCAATTTTGGATATTATATTCTGCTGCCCAGTTAACATGAACCGCGATCTCGAAGATTTGTATGCGATCAAAAAGAAGAAAAAATAACAGCTGCCAACTATATACTTCGCGATAACGAGAGAAGGTGTGTGATCGCGATGAAGAAGTATCACTACCCTAAAAGAAGGAATTATGTGAATACAGATGAGCAGCAGCGATCGTGAAATTGAAATTCCCATACACACGCGATCGCAGACATAGTCATACGAACGCGAAGAGGAAAAAGACCAGTCACCAAAACAGCCTATGCGATCACCGCAGTACTTACGCGATCCCATAGAAGAACATCAGAAACTAGTAATAACATTCCAAAAGAAGAGGAAATGGCCCGTAGCCCACCCGAAACACACTTCAGGCCCACGGGACCCCGTCGAGACATTCCAACAAATTCTATAACATAATGCGGACCTTCTCGATGGCTCAAATAATACCAAACAACGTCTATACTGCGAATTGCACCTCAATTCGAACATCATGAACTTTCAACTTCTGAAACCTGTGCCGAAACATGTCAAATCAACCCAGAATGGCGTCGAATATTGCATGCAAGTCCCAAATGACACAATAAAGCTATACCAACTCCCGGAATCAAAATCCGCATATATGATATCAATAAAGTCAACTCCCGGTCAAACCTCTCAACCTTCCAAACCTCCAACTTTCCAATTTTCTCCAAAATGTGCCGAAACTTGCTAGAAATATCCAAATGCAAATCCAGGCGTACGCCCAAGTCCAAAATGACCATCCGGACCTAATGGAACCATAAAACTACGATCCGAGGTCAAACACACAAATATCATACTTGGTCAATTCTTCCAACTTAAAACTTCTTAGTTGAGAATCATTCTTCTAAATCAATTTTGAATAACTTGAAAACCAAAACCGACAATTCATGCAAGCTATAATACATTATACGATGCTGCTCAAGACTTCAAATAGTTGAACAGAATGTAATTGGTCTAAACGACCGGCTGGGTGGTTACATTCTCCCTTACTTAAACATATGTTCGTCCTCGAACGTGCCAATAGTCATTCCAAACCCATCGAATCACTGTGTAACCTTACCATGCACATACCCGGGGGGTGACCCCAAGTCACCCAAACCATGAAGGCCTGACCACAAAATATAACTGAATATTATTATGTTGACCTTAGCAAATAAACCTTGGAACTCAATCCCAACATCGAAAGTTCCATATAAGTCTCGAATCTCGCATCCACACACTGTATAAGTTCGAACACGCTATATCGCAGTAGCTGCTCAAAACAAACCCAATACCGGTAAAGAACCTCATCAAATAAAACCTTGTTCAAAACCTTCGTACACTACCGACGATGAAAGCAATGCGCAAAAACTCAAAACCACTCATTAGATCAACAAGTGCCACTACATCGCAATGGTATGAACCTATCACACATAGTAGGATCAAGACACACGAATATAATGCATAGGATCATGTCCCGACATAGCCTCTCTGCAATACGTGACCCATCTAACACTGGTCCATTCGAAATACCTCATGCCATAATGCTCAAAATCAACAACTACACGCAATGCGACATCAAGTACACGAAGTGCATGACCATAACCATGGAGAAGTAAATAACAAAATATACCACAACCTGGGAAGATCATATCCCACACGCAATCAACCATTCAGTGCCCCAATAACCATCTCGCTCAAATTCCGCTACAAAGCCCAAACTAGAACCGCATCGGGTGCGCATATAACCAACAAATCACAATCCCTCGTAGCGTAGAAGAGGAACACATAAAGCATTTCAGAATACGAACAAGCTCAACTATAACAGAATGGCACACCCCTCAATAAATGACAGTGCTAAGTTAAGAAAACTGACCCAATGTAGAATACACATCCTCATAAGGCCTACAAATGGGCCACCAAATCAACCCTGGTCATCCACAAATAGATAAATAACCCTCCGAAAGTCCACAATGACCTAGCCATAACACATACTACCATCTGGATGACCTTTGCCACATCTTCACAGTCCACAACCACGACACAATCTGCTTTTGAGAACTCCAGTCTCCAAATCCATAGAACACCTGAATCACTATAGCTGATCCCAACTCCACCACTCGAATGACTAATACATCTCTCATACATAATCATCCTCATGAGAAAGACTTCTATTAGACTTCCATGCCACATAGCAAAATCTGAATATCCATAGTCGATCAACCAAGCAAGTACCGCAATACCAATGAAGCATTCGTAAGTCAAAACTCAGTGCGACTTCTGAATGTACATTCTACTCAATCTTTAACAAGTAGTAATAGCATTCATCTAATCATATGAAACCATCCATGTTGTCTAAGAATTCATGACCTTTCCTTCTAAAATGAATCTCCACCTTCTACTTGCAAATCTTAACCCCACACGAGGCACCGCATCTATCATGCCATCATATGAAAAGCACAAAAACCTTATAATCAAGTCTGAGTCACTAGTAGGATACAAATCCAATCAGCCAGAGATCTTCCATTCGATCCCATCCAGAAGAAAATCACAACACGGCACATGCTCCTCACGCCGGCAGAAAATATCCATCCCAGACCGTGGTAGAAACCATCGAGAACTTTTCAAAACTCGTTTGCACATAGCTAAGCCATCAAAACTGAATCTCCCTAACTCAACCAAGCCACACAGGTTGCCAAACCTAAGGGCATTTCCATAAAACACCTATAGAGACTCAACACGTCATAAGTACCCAAAGAACCGATCATACCATTACTGTGTTGATCCAACCTACTACCAAGCTGTCCTATTTCTCTGAGTTCCTTCCGAATTAACCTCAAGTTGGCACTTCTCCTTGCTAGAACACCACGATCCTTATCCAAAGCTCACCATAAGAGATCCTAGAACAAACCACGTAGCCCAGAAGCTCATAAACCACTGTATTTCCTCTGAAGCACCCCATAATGCAGCAACTGAGATACCCACTCTAAAGGGACCTTCTGTGAGTCTGAAGTCATTTCTCTAACCTCTCTGATGCTAAAGTGTAGAATTATTAATGATGTAGAAATACCACAAGTCCCATCATTAACCCATGCTAATCTTAAGTCTTAATCATATACAAATTTCGGAAAACAAATCCTTCAAAACCCATATACATCTCAGGCGAAACGTATATAACACTTGACCCTGCAACCTGATCACCGATAGTGGACTCCCCCACTTGACGCGGAGACACAGGGCACGACATCCGATGATCCACAATATTAACCTTCATAGCTCGTGCAACACCAAACATGAGATACCACAAATCATTTACTAAGCATGTGCTCATCCTCGTGACAGCCAAACTTTCTTCCTTCGGTGCCCTAAATTGTAATATGAACCTCCCATAGAGTAGAAATCCCATACAAACCACATAGTCTCTAATACCACCAACTATTATCAAATCAACATCCACATTCTGACCCTACCACGATTGCGATGGCTACTCAACCAATTAAACATTCCCAAACTCATACTTATCAACTAGATACCAGAACCCGCTGCACCCCCACGTGAACAATTGAATAGGCTCTCTATACCTCTGCATCCTCAGTCTGGACGACACGTTGAGACAATATTTGAGCATTTTTGGCTCCCTCGTTGCCCATCCGCAACATCACAAACCGTAGGCGCATAGTTGGTACCGAGTGCGCAATATCATACACGGGTGGATGCGAAGGGACATAAGATATATGCTTCAAGCTGAATTAATGTCGCACGATAAGGAATGAAAGAAGTGGAATTTCCTAATAGTTTTTTGCCTCTCGAAGATAAGTACCAACATCTCCGTACCGATCCGCAAGACTCTACTAAACCTGCTTATGACTCGAAGCACCTATGAACCTAGAGCTCTGATACCAACTTGTCACGACCTGAAATCTCTCTGAAGGAGTCGTGATGTCACATAGTCTCTAAAGCTAGGTAAGCCTAACACATATTGAAAAGATAACAAATTATACTAAAAACCTATTAAACATAAACCGGAAATTTTTGAATAAGCCAATAATCTCAGCATGATACAATATCCCAAAATCGGTAGTACAAGTCATAAGCCCTTTTAAGTGTAAATATATATATAATAAATACATCACTGTTTTGGAATAATAGGAAATAATGGAATTAAATACAACAGAAGGTGACTTCGTAGCCTGCGAACGCCCAACAGGTGTACCTTAAAGTCTCCAGCCGCACAAGCATAAGTCTCAAAACCAACTCGATCCGAGGTGCCTGGTTCTGCACAGAAATCTGCAGAAACGTAGCATGAGTACACTACAGTGGTACCCAGTAAGTATCAAGCCTAACATTGGCAGAGTAGTGACGAGGACGGGTCAAGACACCTACCAGACATGTAAACCTGTGCAGGATATAACATAAAGCTAACAAGAAAAGAACATCAATTAAGGCCGATAATAGAAGGATTCCAAATTACATTCAACAGTGAAAATAATGGGAACATGAATAGCAATATGAAACAACCAAATAATTAAGCAACAATGCATTCGTGGTACAAGTGAGATATGAATGTATCCAAGCAGGGGAAATCGATGACAACTCAATCAAGCAAATCATTTCTAGTGCACAAATTTAACAAGAATTATCCCAAATACAACTTCTCGTAATAACAGATCATATGTCCCAATTTCCAAACTTTACACACAAGGCACCTTGTGCCCATATTTTTCCAAATCACTTCCGCACGGCAAAATCCACGTCCTACCCGGTACATAGTATCCGTGTCAAATGCTAATTAAGATGATCAAGAGATTTATTTACATACCATAAAGTAAAATTATAGTTTCTGAACCAAGTAGAAAATCAATTAGAAAATGAGTTTATTTTAGAAATTATTTGGGTGAAGAAAATAACATTTTCAAATAAAATAAAGCATCGGATAAGCTACTAAATTTAATATAGAATTTATTAATTTAAAACATAATAACAATTCTTTTTAAGTAAAGTAGAAACGTGAGACATGAAACAGAGATTAAGTTGAGAAATCGATTAAAGTGAAATATGTTGACTATTAAAAATAGTAAGGTATCGAATGGAACGGCAAGTTTTAACTCAAGAGTGACTTGAGGTAAGCATGTTATGAATTCTTTTATTTAAACCATTATGTTACTAACAACTTGACAAGGTATGAGATAATGGCTCAGCGTAGTAAATTCATCTTGAAAATCAACTCACCAGAATAATAGTAATAGGAAGGAAAACAGGAAATGATGGCAAAGCAGTAAACTAATGAGAACAACTCAATCCTCGAAAACAAGTAAAAACAAGAAATACCAACCCTCAAAGTTTCGTACGAAAGAACCGAAGAAAACACAATACAACAAGCAATACAAAACACCAAACTGTTGCGGCACGCAACCCGATCCCACCATATAATCAAAGTCAATATTATAATTCTCCCTTATTTCACCATATCAAGTAAATATATATATGTTGCGGCGCGCAACTCGATCCCACCATATAATCAAAGTCAATATCGTAATTCTCACTTATTTCACCATATCAATCCACTCTTATTTCACCTGTTGCGCCGCGTAACCCGATCCCACCGTATCAATATAAATCCACCTGTTGCGGAGTGAAACCCGATTCATAAATAAATCAATTACATCAACAATTCAATACTCAATTTACAAGAATTTCTACAATCATAGGGTATGAGTACACGACAAATGAAGGAAACACGTAACAATCAAGGAACGCAACTAATATTACAAAAACACAACAGGACAGGTGAAGTAATTATGACAATAAGGCAAGTAGCAGATAAGCACGGAGTCAAGGAAGGTACTCAACAATTAAAACGGTAACAAGACAATAAGGAAGGCAATAACTGCAACTAAAGCATGTAAGGTCAACATAACAAGTGCGGGGTACAATAAGTGCTAACAATGTCAAATAAATTATATAAGGGTAGATTAACAATGAGAGACATAACACGTCATGATAATTCATTTAAAGGCATGGAATGCGTCTATATTACCTAAACCTGTCAAATACCACATATAGCCCATGTACCCACTCGTCACCTTGCGTACACGACTTTCATATAACACAAATAGCACAATCAACTCGATACCTAAGGGGTAGTGTCACCCACACAAAGTTAGACAATATATATAAAAACCATGGAAAATAATTCCGGATAATATAGCTTCGATTTTTAAAGAAAACTAAAAAGTCAACTTAAAAGTCAAACCCTGGGCCCGCACCTCAGAACCCAATAAAATTTATAAAACCCGAACACCCATTCGATAACGAGTCCAACCATATAAGAATTACCAAATTTCAATATCAATTCGTCCTTCAAATCAATATTTTACATTTTTGAAATAGCTTACAAAATTTCCATTTTCTTCCATTCAATTCACTAATTTAATGATGAAAACAATTATGGAATCATGAAATATAATCAATTCCGGATAAAGAATACTTACGCCAATCAAACACGTGAAGAACCCTTCAAATATCATCCAAATCCGAGGCCTGTAGCTCGAAACAAGAAAAATGGACAAAACCCTCGATTTTCGATATTATATTCTACTGCCCAGGTAACATGAACCGCGGTCACCAAGATTTATATGCGATTGCGAAGAATAAAAAATAACAGCTACCAACTATACACTTCGCGATCACGAGAGAAGGTGCGTGATCGCGATGAAGAAATATCACTGCCCCAAAAGAAGGCACTATGCGATCGCGGATGAGCAGATGCGAACGCGAAGTAGAAATTCCCACACACACGCGATCGTGGACATAGTCGTGTGAATGCAAAAAGGAAAAAGACCAGTCACCAAAATAGCCTACACAATCGTGGCTATACTTACGCGATCACATAAAAGAACAACAGACACCAGCAACAACATTCCAAAAAAGGAGGAAATGGCTCGTAGCCCACCCGAAACACACCTGAGGCCCCAGGGACCCCGTCGAGATATTCCAACAAGTTCCATAATATAACACGGACCTGCTTGAGGCCTCAAGTTATATCAAACAACGTTGAAACTATGAATCGCACCTTAATTCGAACGTAATGAACTTATGAACTTTCTACTTCTAAAACTCGTGCCGAAACATGTCATATCAACACGGAATCAAAATGACACAACGAAATGCAAGTACCAAATGACACAACGAAGCTATACCAACTCCCAGAATCAAAATCTAGATCCAATATCAACAAAGTCAAGTCCTGGTCAAACCTCTTAACCTTCCAAACCTCCAACTTTCCAATTTTCGCCAAAATATGCCAAAACCTTTTAGAAATATCCAGATGCGAATCCGGGAATATGACCAAGTCTAAAATCACCATACGGACCTAACAAAATTATAAAAACTCTGATCCGGGGTAAACACAAAAAAATCAAACTTGGTCAAATCTTCCAACTTAAAGCTTCTTAGTTGTGAATTATTCTTCTAAATCAATTCTAAATAACCTGAAAATCAAAACCGACAATTCATGCATATCATAATACATCATACGCTGCTACTCAAGACTTTAAATAGCTGAACATAATGCAATTGTTCAAAATGACCTGCTGGGTTGTTACAAAATCTTAATAAAATTAAAATCAAATAATATTGAACAATGAAAGAATTTTAAGTAATGAATAAATAAACTTACTCACAAGAAAAATAAAAAAATTATTATAAAATTATAGAGTTAAAACTTATTTGAATTTGAGATGAGAAAGTATCTTTTGAATTGACCGTTGTATAAATGGTCTCAGATTCGTATTTTCATGATTCTAATATGTTCGTATGGTAATTTTGGACATGGGCATATGCCCCAATTTGGATTTGGATGTTCCTAGGTTGATTTAACTCTTTTTTGCCGAAGTTGGCAACTTAAAGGTTTAGAAATTCCCTAAGTTTGACCGTGAGTTGACTATGTGATCATTGGGTTCTGTAACAATCCGGCCGGTCATTTTGAGTATTTTAGCTCCTATCCCCTATTTATTTCCCCCTCTATGTTGTATCATGATTATGTGACTTGCCGGGGGTGTTTGGTTTTGATTTCAGGTGAATTTTGAAATGAAATGGGACACATAGTCCATAAATTGTAGGGTTAAGTTGTAACAGTTGACCGTAGTTTGCCTTTGTGTAGATGAGTCTGGAATGGAGTTTTGATGGTTTCAATAGCTCCGTATGGTGATTTTACGCTTAGGAGCGTGTCCGGATGTTGATTTGGAGGTCCGTAGGTCATTTCGGCGTGAATTGGCGAAAGTTGGAAAATGTTAGATTTGGAAAGTTTGACCGGGAGTTGACTTTATTAATATTGGGGTCGGATCCCGATTCCGGAAGTTAGAATAGGTCTGTAATGTCATTTATTACTTGTGTGCAAAATGTAGAGTCAATCGAAGTTGTTTTCGTATGAATCGGCATTGGTTTCAGAATTAAGAGGTTCATAGTTGCATAGGCTTGCATTTGGGTTGCGATTCATAGCATCGATGTTCTTGGATGTGATATTTGGCCTCGATTAGGTCCTTTATGTATTTTGGAACTTGTTGATATATTTGGACGTGATCCCGAGGGCCCCGGGTGTGGTTCGGATCGAATTCGGACCAATTTTGGACTTAGCTTCATTGCTGATATCCCAGGCCTACTGGTGTCATCGCACCTGCGGAGGGATTGAACGCAAGTGCGGAATCGCGAGTGCGGAAGGTACAGCGTAGAAGCGAAAAGGAGAGCCTATGGTTGGGCTCGCGGGTGCGGACATCCGGGCACAGTTGCAGACCAGCTTGTGCAGAAGCAGAATTGGAGGAGAAGGCTTTGGGCAGGACCGCAGGTGCAGTCTCCTTCTCCGCAGAAGCAGGCTCGCAGGTGCAAGCCATAGTTCGTAGAAGTGGAACTCCTGGATTTAAGTGGAATCCGCACCTGCGATGGTTTTTCCGCAGGTGAGGCGTCGCAAGTAAGGCATCGCAGGTGCGAACCCATGCACGCAAAAGCGAGGATCGCTGGCAGAAAGGTCTTGTTCGAGGGTTAATATTCATAATCCATTTTTGGACTTAGAGAGCTCGGTGGGAGGTGACTGTTTGAGAGTTTTTCAGGGAGATCGTGGGGGTAAAGAATACTTACTCGGTTTTGGTTAATTTTGTCACGACCCAAAATCTAACTAGTTCGAAATAAATACATCATCTGTTCGAAATGTACATAAATAATTTTTTTTTATGAAACTAAGGCTACCATGAACAGGAGTCAGCTACAACCGGAACGTAGGTACGTCTTCAATTACAGCTCGCGTCGATCAAAGCAACATCAGCAACCAACATATGCACGCAAGGTGTAGAAGTGTAGTATGAGTACAACCGACCCCATGTACTCAATAAGTAACAAACCTAATCTTAGGTTGAAAGTTGTGACGAGCTAGAACAAAGGTCAGATCCAACACCATTAGCCAATAACAGTCCAAAATAACGTAAAGCAAGTAATAAAAGAAGTAACTTAGGGATAGAATGCTCAACTTAATAATGATTTCTGAAAATAGTTTTGCCTTTCAAGTATATCAGTGAAAACCCAAGTCATTTACCGAAGTTGCAAAAAATATGAGTAAGTTTGAAAATAGTAATTTTTTCCAAAAATCCTTTCAACAATAGATAAGATGTTCCATTTTTCTCTCGAGATAGCAAGTGTAAAATACATCTCTATGCCCATATGTCAACATGTGTGAGAAGTCATGAATGACTTTATATCGTACAACATAAGGAAAATACATCTCTATGCCTGTATGTCATCTGTGCATGTCAATGCAATGTATCTCATAGATGAACTCATGTACTCACACTATCGAAGTACTCAATCTCACTGTCTCACACTTTCCATTCATCATGCTCAATCACTCAGTACTATATATGGCCAATCCGGCCCCGGGAAGATCCATCCCAGAATATATACATCAACTGACCATCAGTCACTCAGTACCGAGTCGGGCCAATCCAGCCCGTGGGGAAGATCCATCCCCAAGTATAAATGATTCGGACAAGATCCATGTCCAGGGAAGATCCATCCCTCAATATAAATCAACCGCGCTCACTGGGGTGTGTGCAGACTCTGTAGGGGCTCCTTTAGCCCAAGCGCTTAAATCCGCACAGACAACGTATGTGTTGCACGGACAACTCACGTGCTATAGTATCAATAGCTCAAAATCAGGCCCTCGGCCTTACTCAGTCATCAACCTCTCTAGTCTCTCGGGCTCACAATGACATGAACTATCCCAAGATGATGATATGATGTACCAATAAATAACAACAGAGACTGAGATATGATATGCAATGAATGAATATGACTGAGTATGACATTGCAATGTAAGGAAATAACTCAACAGGAGTAATGACCTTAGTGGGTCCCAACAGAATAAGCATGTAACCTAGACATGGTTTCTAACATGAATCACAGCTCGATAACTCTAGTACGTAGAGATTTCACACGGTGCACACCCACACGCCCGTCACCTAGCATGTGGGTCACCTCAACACCAAACACATAACACGTATAGTCAAGGTTCATACCCTCAGCTCCAATATTAGAAGAGTTACTTACCTCGAACAAGCCGAATCCAATGACAAGCAAGCTAGACAATGCTCCAGAAATTCCATTCTGCGCGTATCAACTTATGAACGGCTCGAATCTAGTGACAATTACTACCTCCGTTCCAGTTTATGTGAACCTATTTCCTTTTTGGTCCGTTCCAAAAAGAATGACCCCTTTCTAAATTTGGAAACTATTTTGCTTAAACTAACAATTTTACCCTTAATGAGAAGCTTTTATAACCACACAAATACTCTGCGCCCCTTTCTGAATTGTTTAGGACCACAAATTCCAAAAGTCTTCATTTTTTCTTAAACTCCATGCCCAGTCAAATAGGTTCACATAAATTGGAACGGAGGTAGTAATTTGTTTCAGTCCACATAAATTATAGAAATTAATTCCATATCAAAATGCTCATTTTTCCAACAAAAATTCGAAATTACACTCAAAAATTGCCAGTGGGGACCAATTCTCGGAACCCGATAAAAATTACAAAATATGAACTCCCTATCAACCACGAGTCCTGTCACAACCCAAAATGATGGGCCACGACGGGCACCCGGTGCCTTACTCAACCGAGTACCAACGTAACATATCTTTCTTATCATACTATCATTGGCAAATGGGCCAAATAGGCTAACCAGAATTAACATAAGGGATTACTCAATATAGGACGACCCAACATGATATAAAAACTTATACATGTGACATACGGGCCTATAAGGCCAAAATGATCACGCGTATACTGAACATAGGCCGACAAGGCCATACTATCTTTCATATACATGACATATGTCTACAAGCCTTTAAGAGTAGATCAATACCATAAATGTCGGGACAGGGCCCCTCTATACTAATCAATACACGTCCAAATCATACTGACCAAATAAGCAACTCCGGAGCAAATGGAGCGCACCAACACCTTCCGCTGAGCTGATAGCCTACTTGGAGGACTCTCGACCTGTCTATCGGGACCTGCGGGCATGAAACGCAGCGTCCCCAGGCAAAAGGGATGTTAGTACAAAAAATGTATCGAGTATGTAAGGAATGAAAATCAGTAAATAAAAGACATAGAGAAACATGGAGTAAGAGACTCAACATGTAAGTCTGAATAGATCAGTGAATCATTTCATATTTATAATATCATGCATATGCGTATAAATGTCATACCATGCATAGGTATATGCGTTCATAACATCATCAAGCCTCTGAGGGTATCCCATCATATTATCTTGGCCACTGGGCAAATCATCAACGTATACCAGCTGATCAGGTGGTGGTGTGTATATAACGCCTTAACCTTTTCCCATATCCTATATACATATAATATTCGCGTATATAACACAATATGGTTATGCGTCAATGTACATATGTAAATGCATGAAATGTATAAAAAGTGTGTTAATAAGGTGTAACGACCGACCGATCATTTTGAGCATTTATGCTCTTTTCAACTATTTGAAGTCATGAATAACTTCCTACGAGGTATCATGACTTGTGTGAATTGTCGGTTTTGGTTTGAAGGTATTTCAAACTTAGCTTGGAAGAATGAACTTTCATGTTGGAAGCTTAAGTTGAAATAGTTGACCGGATATTGGCTTATATGTAAACAACCTCGGAATTTAATTATGATGATTCCAATAGCTCCGTATGGTGATTTTGGACTTAGGAGCGTTTCCGGAAACTTTTTTGAGGTCCGAAGTGGAATTAGGCTTGAAATGCCGTAAGTTGAATTTTTGGAAAGTATGACCACGGGGTTGACTTTTTGATATCGGAGTCAGAATTCAGTTACGAAAATTTTCATATCTCCGTTATGTCATTTATGACATGTATGCAAAATTTGAGGTCAATCGGACTTGATTCGATAGGTTTCGGCATCGAATGTAGAAGTTGGAAATTTCATAACACTAAAGTTTCAAGTGAGTTCGCATAAGACCTAATTTCAAACAAGCATACCTCTCTTGATATGAAGAGTTATAATATTTGTTACAATCAAAATAAAGGTCTATGTGTCTAGTTTCCAACACTTCAAACCGTTCCTCATTTGGACATTCCTACAAGAAGTTATGACCAAATGACCAAAGGCTGCAAAAATGCGATTCTGCGGTCAGATGTGCGACCGCAGAATCATTATGTGATCGCATAATGACACATTGTGAGACCGCAAAATGGTCGCTGATATGCCTAGCACAGCCTAGTTTTCGGCAGCGATTTTGCGGTACATTGTGCGACCCGCATACCCATTGTGCGGTCCATTGTCCGACCGCATACCTGTTCTTAGAGGGGTGATTTCTCTATTTTCATAACCCGACCCTATTTTGATAAATAGATTTTGGGGCATATTTTGGGACAATTATCTGATGATTTTAGAGAGAAGTGAGAGTTTTCTAGAGAGAGGAAGTAGATAAAGTGTCTTGTTCATCAAATTCTTGTCCAATCCTTGAAATCCCACAAGAAATCCCTCAAGTTCTTCATCAAAGAGGTAAGGTTCTGACCCATAATCTTCAATTTCGAGTTTGGGTAATGATGAGTGATTAAGAGTATGATTCATGGGTGTAAGAGTATTATTTATACGTATCAATAAGGTTTATGGAAAGAGTATTGAGTTCAAATGGGTAAAGATTGGGTTGAAAATGGTAAAAATCTTCAATGAATTTAATTGAAGATTTGAGGGTCGAGTTGATGTCGGAATTTGGTGAAATTTGTGTGGTTGGACTCGTGGTTGGATGGGCGTTCATATTTTGTAACTTTTGTCAGGTTTCTAGATGGGGACCCCATGGGCGATGTTTGAGTTAATTTCAAATTTTATTGGAAAAATTAGTATTTCCTTATGGAATTAATTATAATAATATGTATTGCCTGGATCGAATTAATTGTGACTAGATTCGAGGCATTCGGAGGCGGATTTGCAAGGCAAAGGCATAGCAAAGTAAAGAATTTCACATTTTGAAGTAAGTAACAGTTTTAAATCTGGTCCTGAGGGTATGAAACCCCAGAATATTTTGTCATGTGATTATTTTGGAGGTGAGGCACATGCTAGGTGACGTGCGTGTGGGCGTGCACTGAGGGGATTTTGACTTGCTTCGTCCCAGGGAAACTGTAAAACTGAATAACTTGTTGATAGTTATGTGCTGTATATATGTTGTGGAAACTTGACTATAAGTGATGTTAGAAACCATGTTTAGGCTATATGTTGGTAATGTTGGGACCCACAGAGATCGTGTACATGTGAATTGTCTGCTTAAATCTTTGTTTTGTACTCAGTCACAGCTTACTTGATTATTTTATCTCAGTCTCTATTGTTCATTATTGATGTATCATATCATTGTTGTTTGGGCCGCTTTTTATGATTGTGGAGAGTCCGAGAGACTGGATAGCTTTATGACTAAGTGAGGCCGGGGGTCTGATTGTGAGTTATTATACTATAGCACGTGAGTTGGCCGTGCAGCATGTGAGTTGTCCATGCGGATTCTTATATTATACTATAGAATGTGTGTTAGTCGTGCAGCACGTGAGTTGTCCGTGCAGATCCTTATATTATACTATAGCACGTGAGTTGTCCGTGCAACATGTGAGTTGCCCGTGCGGATCTAGATATTTATATTATGGCACGTGAGTTGTTCGTGCACCATGTGAATTGTCTGTGCATATTATAGCGCTTGGGTTGTAGGAGTCCTTTCGGAGTTTGTACACCCTCAGTAAGCGCGGGTACCCATTGACAGTGAGTGATAAGGGTTGGGAGCCCAGTGAGTGATGAGGGCTGGGAGCCCAGTGAGTGATTGTTGTCCTGAGAAGTTGTACTTGATTTCCATCTGTTATTGCACTAGATTGTTATCTGTCATTGTTGTGAAATCTCTAAAAGATTTTTATATACGGATTACATGAACAGGAACTGTATAAAAATTGATTTGACATTAAACTGCCAGATTTGATTGCATGTCTATTCTTTGCTGGAATTACTGGAAATGAACCATAAATGTGTAGCTCGTTACTATCTTCAGTTCCTTATTTATTATTATTACTTGCTAAGTTGGTTGTACTCATACTACACCCTACACTTCGTGTGCAGATCCAGGTGTTCCCGGACATAACGGGTGTTGATTCTTTCACACAGCTGATTTTCTGGAGATTCTGAGGTAGCTGCCATTTTTCGCAGACCTTGCCTCTCCTTCCCTATCTCCTTATTTACTGTATTTGGTCTCAGACTGTTACAGACCATATTTTTTAGGCTTATATTTATAATTAGATGCTCATGTACTCAGTGACACCAGGTTTTGGGAGTGTTTGTATCGGAAATTATGAGGCCTTTTATTAAAATTAAATTATTATGTTTTTCAAACTTAAAGGAAATTGGGGGTTATTGATGTTATCAGCTTGCCTAGTTTCGAGATAGGCACCATTACGACAGGTCAGATTTTGGGTCATGATAAGTTGGTATCAGAGCCCTAGGTTACATAGGTCTTACGAGCCATGAGTAGGTTTAGTAGAGTCTTACGGATCAGTACAGAGACGTCTATTCTTATCTTCGAGAGGCTACAGAACCCTTAGGAAAATTTCACTTTCTTGTATTCTATCGTGCATAATTGATTCAGCTTGAAACATAACTCTTTGAATTCCTTTCACGCATTTCTTATACGCACATGAGCGCTCGGTATCAGTTGTGCATCGCCGACTTGGGATTCTATGAATGAGGTTCAAGATGTGTCTTATATGTTTTGGTGATGAGCCAGTCTGGAGGACTTGAGGCTAGGTTTAGACCGCAGCTTAGGCTCGGTAGCTTTAGGTGTAACCTGTACATTTGGACTCATATGTCCGGTAATGTCCCTAGGTGTGGAATTTGTTGCTCGATGAGCGGTGGAATGGCTTTGGGATGAGTATGATGTAACTGCGGGATATATTAAGATGATTTGAATGTGACGACAAGTGTTTCCTTGAAATGTAAAGGAAGGCCATTGGGTGCTTTATTTTTGTTTTGATGTGACGTACAATCTCAAGTGTGAATGTTTTGAGAGATCTTTCACGTTGTTAAATTTTTGGAAAAATTAAATTCTCGTGTCTGGATAATGAGTTTGGACATAGAAAGATTAAGTGATTTTATAGTAATTGTTCCTGCGAAAGGGTATAATAAGATGCCAATTTGAGACTAAGCAGGTGGGTTATCTCATGCGCAGTAATCTATGTAGGTGTGTTCCTTGTGATGTGAATAGAAATTTTCTTTTCTACCAGCGGGGCGTATATGTTGAGACTTGAATTTGAACCCGGTTGAGAAAGCTGACTTGAGTGTTAAGAGAATGAATGCGAGATTAGCGGATGATTGGGGTATTTTATGGTTGGTGTGTCTTGAGCTTGAGAAATTTTTTTGCTGAATTGACTTTTGATATCGGAGTCAGCATTTAGTTCTAAAAATTTCCATAACTCCGTTTTGTCATTTATGACTTGTGTGCAAAATTTGAGGTAAACCGGACTTGATTCGATAGATTTCGGCATCAAATATAGAAGTTGGAAATTTCATAAGACTAAAGTTTCAAGTGTGTTTGCATAAGACCTAACTTCAAACGAGCATACCTTTCTTGATATAAAGAGTTATAAGATGTGTTACTATCAAAAGACATGTCTATATATCTACTTTCCAACACTTTAAACCGTTCATCATTTGGAGATTTCTAAAAGAAGTTATGACCAAATTACCAAAGGCTGGAAAAATGTGATTCTGCGGTAAGATGTGCGACCGCAGAATCATTATGCGATAGCATAATGACATATTGTGCGACCGTAAAATGGTCGCCGATATGCCCAGCGCAACCCAGTTTTCAGCAGCGATTTTGTGGTCCATTGTGCGACCCGCATAACCATCGTGCAGTCCATTGTGCGACCGCATACCTGTTTTCGGAGGGGTAATTTTTCTATTTTCATAACCCGACCCCATTTTGATAAATTGGTTTTGGCGCATATTTTGGGGCAATTATCTGATGATTTTAGAGAGAAGTGAGAGTATTCTAGAGAGAGGAAGTAGATAAAGTGTCTTGTTCATCAAATTCTTGTCCAATCCTTGAAATCCAACAAGAAATCCCTCCAGTACTTTATCAAAGAGGTAAGGTTCTAACCCATAATCTTCAATTTCGAGTTTGGATAATGATGGGTGATTAAGAGTATGATTCATGGGTGTAAGAGTATTATTTATACGTATCAATAAGGTTTATGGAAAGAGTGTTGAGTTCAAATGGGTAAATATTGGGTTTAAAATGGTAAAAATCTTCAATGACTTTAATTGAAGATTTGAGGGTCGAGTTGATGTCGGAATTTGGTGAAATTTGTATGGTTGGACTCGTGGTTGGATAGGCGTTCATATTTTGTAACTTGTGTTGGGTTTCGATACGGGGGGGCCACGGGCGATTGTTGAGTTAATTTCGGATTTTATTGGAAATTTAGTATTTCCTAATGGAATTAATTACAATAATTGGTATTGACTGAATGAAATTAATTATGACTAGATTTGAGGCATCCGAAAGTCGATTTGCGAGGCAAAGGCATAGCAAAGTAAAGAATTTCACGTTTTGAGGTAAGTAAAAATTTTAAATCTGGTCCTGAGGGTATGAAACCCCGAAAGTTTGTGTCATGTGATTATTTTGGAGGTGACACACATTCTAGGTGACAGACGTGTGGGCGTGCACCGAGGGGATTGTGACTTGGTCCATCCCGGGGAAACAGTAAAGCTGAATAATTTGTTGATAGTTATGTGCTCTCTATGTGTTGTGGAAACTTGACTATAAGTCATGCTAGAAACCATGTTTAGGCTATATGTTGGTATTGTTGGGACCCACAGAGGTCGTGTAAATGTTAATTGTCTGCTTAAATTGTTGTTTTGTACTCAATCACAACTTACTTGCTTATTTTATATCGGTCTCTATTGTTCATTATTGATGTATCATATCATTGTTGTTTGGGCTGATATTTATGATTGTGGAGAGCCCGGGAGACTAGAGAGCTTTATGACTGAGTGAGGTCGAGGGCCTGATTGTGAGTTATTATACTATGGCATGTGAGTTGGCCGTGCAGCACGTGAGTTGTCTGTGCTGATTCTTATATTATAATATAGCACGTGAGTTGGCCGTGCAACACGTGAGTTGTCCGTGCAAATACCTATATTATACTATAGCACGTGAGTTGGCCGTGCGGATCTAGATATTTATATTATGGCACGTGAGTTGTCCCTGCAGATTATAGCGCTTGGGCTTTAGGAGCCCCTCTGGAGTCTGTACACCCCCGATGAGCGCGAGTACCCATTAAGTGTGAGTGATGAGGGCTGGGAGCCCAGTGAGTGATTGTTGTCCTGAGAGGTTGTGCTTGATTTCCATCTGTTGTCGCACTTAGTTGTTATCTGTCATTGTTGTGAAATCTCTGAAAGATTTTTATATACGGATTACATGAACATGAATTGTATAAAAATTGATTTGACATTAAACTGCCAGATTTGATAGCATGTCTATTCTCTGCAGGAATTACTGTAAATGAACCATAACTGTGTAGCTCGTTACTATCTTCAGTTTCTTATTTATTATTATTACTTGCTGAGTTGGTTGTACTCATACTACACGTGTACTTCGTGTGCAGATCCAGGTGTTCTCGGAGATAGCAGGTGTTGATTCTTTCACACAACTGCGTTTTCGGAGATTCTGAGGTAGCTGCCATATTTCGCAGACCTTGCCTCTCCTTCCCTATCGCCTTATTTACTGTATTTGGTCTCAGACTGTTACGGACCGTATTTTTCAGACTTTTATTCATAATTAGATGCTCATGTACTCAGCGACACCAGGTTTTGGGAGTGTTTGTATCGGAAATTGTAAGGCCTTTTATTAAACTCAAATTTTTATGTTTTTCAAACTTAAAGAAAATTGGGGGTTATTGATGTTATCGGCTTGCCTAGTTTCGAGATAGGCGCCATCACGACAAGTCAGATTTTGGGTCGTGACATAAGGTTTTCTCGGAATGTCATAAGCTCAATATGCCTTTTAGATAAACTTTATCAACTACGTATTTATCTGAGACCCATGAACAGAAGATATAATAATAATTCACATGGAGAATCATGAACGTAGGCATCTCTAATACTTATATGAATAGAGTCAGTTATGAAAGTTATGCATTTGCTTCTTTTGTTTGTATCGTACGGATCATGCCAAAAAGAAGAAAGGGATAGCCTTAACATACTTGAGCCGATTCTCTTGGCAATCCCTCTAACACATGTCAATTGCGACAAATCATATAACGACAGATCGAAGTAGGGAAAAATCCATGTGATATTGTTGAGAAAGATTGCACCGTACTCCCTTAAAATTTGTAATTCATGTTGCACCTTGTAGGAGTTCATAAGAATTCCTTTTAGAATTTCCATCCGTTCTAGAAAGCTTTTCATAAGAATTTTGTAACGACCCAAAATCCATTAAAGGTCGTGATGGTGCCGGACATCGCTGTCAGGCAAGCCAAAAATAAATACTTAATTTGGTTCTCATTTTTTTATATTTTGAAATCATATTTCCTTCAATTAAATAGTAACAAATGGAATTTACAGAGTAAATAATAATATTTTTAATAATTTCAATACAAGACAACCCAAAATCACCCTAAAGCTAGGTGTCACAAGTGCATGAGCCTCAACTAGGAATGTAAAATAAAATACAACATATGTCCGTAATACAAATTTGGACAAGAGAAATATAAAATACTCTGAAGTAGGCTCTGCTGGCAGCGGATCATAGTATAGAATGAAGCTCACCTAAGTCCCCCCAATAACCGCGTCTCTGTGTCCATGAGTCCACTAGACATATATGTACCTGCACAAAAATGTGCAGCAACTGTAGTTTGAGTACGTAAATCAATGCGTACCCAGTAAGTATCCCGTCTAACCTTGAAGAAGTAGTGACGAGTGGTCGACTCCGAAACTTACTATGGGCTAACAATAAATACCGATATTATACTTAACCATGGATTGTATGAAATAGCGGTGAACTCAATAACAAGAAGTGAGTGGTCAATTCTTTTATTAATAGGAGATTTTTCCAAATTTATTCTTGTCATTTAACAATTTATATCTCAAGCCAAAGAAGCAATATCAATTATAATTGGTTCCAAAGATTTATCATGCACAAATTATGCCTAGGTCGTACGACCTGATCCACCATTATTTAAATTGTGCACTGTCGAGGGCCGAACGACACGAACCATAGATGCATCTATGTGCTACCGAGGCGTTCGACCCGCTCCACAAAAGAGAAAACACATTAAACAACCAATTCAAGATTTATTAAGGGGCAAATATTCCAAGAATTACAAATTCTCATCTAACGGTCAAGTAAATGAAGTTTAACCTTTTTACAATTCCTCTATCGAGTTTCTAAATGTTTTAAATGATTAAATTAACAAGTAGGGCTCAGACATCGCAAGTATAACATGATATGGGTCTTAGACCACCCGTACATAAGCATAATAGTAGCTACGCACGGACTCTCGTCATCTCGTGCGTACGTAGCCCCCACAAATAGAAACACATAATAATTTGATTCACCTATAGGGTTAATTCCCTCTTACAAGGTTAGAAAGGAGACTTACCTCGCTTCGAAGTCCCATAACCAACTCCAATGTCTTTCCAACAACTCAAGTCGATGCCCATCGCTCCAAACCTAGTCAGTAAATGTGCAAATACATAAATGTATACTCTAATACTCATTATAATTAAATTTACAACAATTCCCAACTCCGCTCGAAAAGTCGATAAAATCGCCCTCCGGCCCACGTGCCCGGATTTCAAAAATTTTCGAAGATAAACATTACCCATAACCCCCATGAACTCAATTATATAATTTATTCTCAATTTCATGCCCAAATTCGTGGTCAAAATCTAAAAATTTCCATTTCTATGTTTTCTACAAATTTTCATGCATATATCCATGTATAAACCTTGTAGGTAACTCACAACTAGTAGAAATCACTTACCTCATACTTGATGATGAAATTCCCTCTTCAAAAGCTCCAAAACCCGCCTAGGCCGTGTGATACGTGGGTGAAATGAACCCAAACCCCGCTTTAAAAACATTCTACCCAGCCTGACCTTCGCACTTGCGGTCCACTAGCCGCTCCTGTGGCTCCGCATGTGCGGTCAAAATTCCGCTCCTGTGGTCCTCAGTGCCCAGTCAAGAACTCGCACCTGCGGAAGTCTCTTCGCTTTTGCGGGCGGCGACCTGCTCTCGCGCATCTGCGCAATTTTACGCACCAATGGCACCTGCATCGCTTCTCTAGTCTGCTTCTGCGGCTCCCCCAGCTAAAGTCCATTCTCGCTTCTAGGAGCAATTCGCTGCACCCGTGATCTCGCACCTGCGGCCAAAGTCATGCAGGTGCGATTACACCAGAAGAATTAAGCTTCAGAAATTCATAAGTCCAAAAATTGATTTGTTAACCTTTCGGAATCAACCCGAATCCCACGGGACCTTAACCAATTATACTAACGCGTCCCAAAACACATTACGAACTTAGTCAAGCCTTCGAATCACGTCAAACAACTGTAAAACCATGAATCGCACCCCAATTCAAGCTTAATGAACTTTAGAACTTTAAACTTCTACATTCGATGCCGAAACCTATCAAATCGCGTCCTATTGACCTCAAATTTTGCACACAAGTCATAATTGACATTACAGACCTACTCCTACTTTCGGGATCAGAATCTGACCCCGATATGAAAAGGTCCACTCCCGGTCAAACTTCTCAAAAATCTTGAAATTTCTAACTTTCGCCAAATGACCCCAAAATGACCTACGGGCCTCCAACTCCACATCCGGACGCGCTCCCAATACCAGAATCACCTTACGGAGCTATTCCCAGAATCGAAATCCCAAATGGACATCGATAGAAATGAAATGCACTTCAAACTCGAATGCTAGCTGTCCAAAATAGGTGTCAAAATGCTCACGAGTCATCCAAAACCCGATCTGAACATACTCCCAAGTCCAAAATCATCATACGAACCTGTTGAAATCTTAAAATCCTGATTCCGAGGTCGTTTACTCAAAATCAACCCACAGTCAATTCTTCTAACTTAAAGCTTCTGAAATGAGAGTTTCCTTTCCAAATCAACTCCGAACTTCCTGAAATTAAATTCCGGCCACGCGTACAAGTCATAATACCTGAAGTGAAGCTAATCAAGGCCTCAAACCGTTGAAGGACGCGCTAAAGCTCAAAACGACCAGTCGGGTCGTTACATTCTCTCCCACTTAAACATACGTTCGTCCTTAAACGTGCTAAGAACTGCTCTAGAGTTGTCCGATATCACTGGTCAACACCTCGTGCTCCTACCCGTGCTACCACAACCCAGTTAAGCACATTAGCTCGAGCCAGTCTAGAGACTTTCCCCTTTATTTAGGCAAATAAGCCTTACAGCCAAATTCCAACATCCGAAATTTCTCTACTAGGCCTGCCTCCAACATACGAACACCGTTTCAATCACTATAGGATGTACCAATACATGATTGTATACTCACTAAATTCACACCATGCACCGCATTATTCACATGCACATAATAACATCCTCTGACCACAATAGCCTAAATCCCACAAATCTGATGCTCACGACACACCTCATGTCACCTATAAATCTTGTTTCGACTCTTGATATGCCATGACAGAGAAGATGTGTGGAAAGCATAGCCACCGGCCGAATTACAATTGATGGAGTCTCTCTTCCCGACAAGAACCATTACCTCATTCTAGACTAAATAACAACATTTACTCTTTAATATGCTTCATATAAATCTGGTCGCATTGATCCTAGGTCCAATAGTCTCGTCTCACCCAGTACAAGCTGCTCAGACAATTAGCCACCTCATACACTACCAAAAGGCTCATATGATGCCACAATGTGCCAACAAGCTACAAACTCGAATGTGATACATAAGGAAACGAACTCTGGAAAGATCTACTAAACCCACATAACTAATTAAACAATCGAAAAGGTGTCATGAATCTTTCTCAGAAAATGCGGGACAAAACACACAGGAATAGATATAGGGAACTGTGCTCAACATCACAATATTGTAGTGTGCAACTCGATCCAACCATGATACCTATGGCGGCGTACCACCTGATCCAAACAACATATCTGTGGTGGTGTTCCACCCGATCCAACCATATACCCGTGGCGGCATGCCACCCAATCCACACATAATAATCTAAAGAAAACACACCTCGAGCTGTAACGCTCATACTTACGAAATGCCCGAATATCAACCATAAGCACGCCAAGTGCATAATACAAATCCTGGGGAGACGGGTAGCGTCATACTCTATAAAACTCAAGCACAACTAAGGTGTGATATATGATGTGCATCTCAAGAGCCATCCATCTTACACAACACCACCGCTACGCGGGACCTCAACACATTGTACAGATAATCAAGCCGTCTCACTGCTCATATGGCACAATAGAGTATTACATGAAATAGCTGGCGACGAAATTAACATTCCATGCTCGAATATACTCCTCCATAAGGAATGCTATGCTGGATGAACACACCCAGGCTGGTGTAGAATACACATCCATGATTGGACCCATCAACGAAGCTCAAACTGATTCTGATCATACCATACTTGGGCAAATACCCTCTTAAGGATCCAAAATGACTTTTTTTCCCTAACACACAAGAACACCCGTAGAATCCGGAACAAACTTCCACAATTCACAACCAACAGAATAAAGTGCCTTTCAGGCCTAAACTCTCACATTAGCGATAGTACCAAATATCCATACTTGGCTTCAATCTTTAATCAATCAAGTGACTACATGTCACATCTATACAATCTTCCCATGGGATACGCTCCCACGGCCTTCCGCACTAGGTAACAAGTCTGCACATCCATACCACTGACCACACTAATGATGTAAAGCAAATCAAGAAGCTGCAAATCAATACACAAAGCCTCTTGCACATGACAACGATCTCAGATGACGCTAAAGGCAATACCAGCTTACTCTAAATATATAAATTCATCCCTGATCATCCGAGCTCGTGACATTCTTGTCAACACCAAACTGCAACCTTGATCCTCAGCTTCCAATTTCCCATGCCGCTCACTGCACCTAACATGCCAATACGTGAGAGTACCAGAATTTAATAATAACCCCTGATCCACTAATAGGATAAATACTTCATCATATAGAAACCTTTTACTTAGATCATTTCAGAAGAACCAATGCAACATGCAACTAAATTCCCAAACCGCAGAAAATACAACCTCATGTCATAATCTAAACTACTATAACTCTTCCGGAAATCCTTTTACAAAACAAAGCCATACAAATCAAATACCTCCCAAATCAACCAAGTTGTGGTGGCTCTCAATCCCAAGTGTACAACCACAAACCACATGTATAACTTCATGCTGGAGAAACCGGTCACTGCCATAACCGTGCTGATTTAACCATTACCAACCGAGCCACTTCTTCTTATTTACTCCGGACTTGCCCTAGAAATAATAATAGCTCCATTCAAAATATCATGAACCCAAATCCGCACTCATCCTGAGCGACATTATTTCACGAGACCACGCTGTCTCCAAAACCCACGAACCATCTCACACCCTCCTTATTAGCATATTCGCATCTTCAACTGGTATACCCATTTTAAAAATCCCTCTATGAATCTAAAGTTATTTTCTCCCATTCCTCCAATGTCACACCGCAGACCAAAGATAACGTAGAACACTCCAAGCCACTTTTCATAATCCACTGCAAAAGCTCAATACTTAACCATACTGCTGGCTCGAAATCCTTAGGCACCACACTTTGAATCTTTGAACCCACTAGAACCATTGTTGAGAGTCACCCACTCTGACTTGTTCCTAATTATGATCAAACTCCAAGGCCCTTCTAGCACATGAATTCCTTCTCAAAGAAGCACTCGGCTGACTCACTTTCCTTGTACATCACATCTACACAAAGCATAAAGTCCGAGTCTTCCCAAAGCCTGAACATGAATCGATAAGGCCAATTGTAGCACACATTCCTCAAATCCTTATCTCAAATCACTACTGATGTTATCTTTCCTTAGTCATAACAACCCACCAATATGTCGATAACCAAAAACATCACAAGTAGACAACCATGCAATCCAATCGTAGGCGGTGGGGCCCTCCCACTTAAGCTTGAAGCTACCATTACATGACCCTGGAACCTACCAAGATTCCTTTTTTCTTACTAACATGACCTCGCGTAATCGACCTGCCAAATTCCTCGAAATCTTCATGTTAACCATTTCATGAACGCTCTGAATCACTAGCCATATTTACATATTCGGCCTCTTACCGGATAGCCAGTAAATTTCTTCATAGAAATTTCATCAACACCATGCAACAATTAACTTGCTTTCCGGAAATAACCCACCTGTGGAAATTCTATGCCGACATCATCCAACAATGCTGCACCAAGTACAATTACCACGAAAGCAATAATTCATCCTGAGCCCGTGCTCGTTCACCAGCTGTGCAAGTCCGTTCACTCCTCATGGACATCAACTAAAGGTGCGACAATACGTTCCAATCCAAAGTCATGTTGTATCCTTCTTCATACCATACAACTTCTTTCCGTTGTATCCAACCCTTCTACGTATAGCAGCCAATATTCCAAATTAAGTTCGTAGACTTAGTCACTGTCCACCATGAGTTCAAAATCACTCTAAACTTTCCTCAACGTGTGTAGCTATCCTACCACAGAACCCATCTGATAGTTTTCCACTCTCCCATTTTGGTCAAACCCTCTCCTTTAAGCAACTACTCGACTTCTGCTTCTCACACTTGGCCTTCTAGAAACTTAACCTCGACAAGACACCTCACACATTTCTTTCATCATCCTTCACTGACCAGTTGTTGCCATAAATCAAAATCTATCTCTATAGCACTTGAACCAATCAATCGCCACCAACTTTAAACCTTTCCGAAGATCATATTTCTCGAGCCATCAACACTGAAAAACACCGATTCGATTCTGAAATTGCTAAAACCCCGTTATTTCTGACAACCGCTTCTCTGGCACCATTTCACAATACCCCGCTCCGAAGGCGAATTGAAGAAGACCACATCACCGGCGAACTTAACACATCCAATCCAAGACGATGACACCACATCACAGATGAAAATTCCACCGCGCTAGAAATACCCAGTCGCGTTACTCCATTAACCCAAACCTGAACGTTCGTAGTCCAATTGCCTCTCATCCGCCAGAACTAAATGCTGAACCTCTAAGACATGAAATGAGAAGTCCTTCTATCAAGTCATTTACTGCCACAATCCATAGATAAGCACCCTACCATTACACCAACACTATGCGATAGCAATGCACGAATCATCATAACAATCAGTGCCAAATCTCAAACCATAGGCAATACTTATACTGAGCTGAAATGACAGAACGGCCTTCCGCAAGGCGATGACAATAGCCCAATCAAATATGCAGGGAGAAACATCCTGCACCATATCTCCAGTACCATTAAAATTCCTCGATTCCAAATTTATAACAAGCGCTTCACGTCGCATAAGATGGAATATGAAGGAAATAAAGGCATAAGCCTCAAAGGAATCAAATCGCACAATGAGGAATAAAGAAAGGAAGTGCTCCTAACCGTCCTGAAGCCTCTCGAAGATAAGTACAAACGTCTCCGTACCGATCCGCAAGACTCTGCTGGAATCCCTCATGACTCGTGAGACCTAAGTGAACCTAGTGCTCTGATACCATGCTGTCATGACCCAAAATCCATTAAAGGCCGTGATGGCGCCGGATACTGCTGTCAGGCAAGCCAAAAATAAATACTTAATTTTGTTCTCATTTTTTTTTATATTTTTGAAATCATATTTCCTTCAATTACATAGTAAAAGATGGAATTTACAGAGTAAATAATAATATTTTAAACAATTTTAATACAGGACAACCCAAAATCACCCAAAACACGGTGTCACAAGTGCATGATCCTCAACTAGGATTGTAAAATAAAATACAACATCTGTTCAGAATATAAATTTGGACAGGAGAAATATAAATACTCTGAAGGAGGCTCTGCTGGCTGCAGATCGTAGTATAGAATGTAGCTCACCTAAGTACCCGCAATAACCGCGCCTCTACGCCCACGAGGCCACTAGACATATATGTACCTGTACAAAAATGTGCAGCAAGTGTAGTATGAGTACGTAAATCAACACGTACCCAGTAAGTATCCCGTTTAACGTCGAAGAAGTAGTGACGAGGGGTCGACACCGACACTTACTATGGGCTAACAATAAATACCGATATTATACTTAAGCATGGATTGTATGAAATAGCTGCGAACTCAATAACAAGAAGTGAGTGGACAATTATTTTATTAATAGGAGACTTTTCCAAACTTATTCTCGTCATTTAACAATTTATATCTCAAGCCAAAGAAGCAATATCAATTATAATTGGTTCCAAAGATTTATCATGCACAAATTATGCCGAGGTTGTACGGCCCGATCCAACATAATATTTAAACTGTGCACTGCCGAGGGTCGAATGACATGAACCATAGATGCATATATCTGCTACCAAGGCATTCTGCCCGCTCCACAAAAGAGAAAATACGTTAATTACCAATTCAAGATTTATTAAGGAGAAAATATTCCAAGAATTATAAATTCTCATTTAACGGTCAAGTAAATGAAGTTTAAAATTTTTACAATTCCTCTATCGAGTTTCTAAATATTTTAAACGATTAAATTAACAAGTAGGGCATAGACATTGCAAGTACAATATAATATGGGTCCTAGACTACTCGGACATAAGTATATTAGTAGCTACGAACGGACTCTCGTCACCTCGTGCGTACGTAGCCTCCACAAATAGAAGCACATAATAATTTGATTCCCCTATGGGGTTAATTCCCTCTTACAAGGTTAGAAAGGAGACTTACTTCACTCTGAAGTCCTATAACCGGCTCCAAAGCCTTTCCAACAACTCAAGCCGATGCCCATCGCTCCAAAACTAGTCAGTAAATGTGAAAATCCATAAATATATACTTTAATACTCATTATAATTGAATTTACAACAATTCCCAACTCCGCTCGAAAAGTCGATAAAATCGCCCTCCGGCCCACATGCCCGGATTCGAAAATGTTTGAAGATAAACATTACCCATAACCCCACGAACTCAATTATAAAAGTTATTCTCAATTTCATGCCCAAATTCGTGGTCAAAATCCAAATATATCTAGTTCTAGGTTTTCTACCAAAATCCCGAATTTCTACATATTTTCATGCATAAATCCATGTATAAACCTTGTATGTAACTCACAACTAGTAGAAATCACTTACCTCATGCTTCATGATGAAATCCCCTCTTCAGAATCTCCAAAACCCGCCCAGGCCATGTGAAAAATGGGTGAAATGTACCCAAACCCCACTTTAAAAACATTCTACCCAGCCCGACCTTCGCATCAGCGGTCCAATATCCGCTCCCGCGGTTCCGCATGTGAGGTCCAAAATCTGCTCCTGCGGTCCTCAGTGCCCAGCCAAGAAATCGCACCTACGGACGTCTCTTCGCTTTTGCGGGCATCGCAGGTGCGACTTGCTCTCGCGCATCTGCGCAATGTTACGCACCAGCACCAGCTGCCTCGCTCCTGCGCACTCGCAAGTGCGCTTCTCCAGTCCGCTTCTGCGGCTCCTCCAAATCCAGTCCATTCTCTCTTCTGCGAGCAATTCACTGCACCCGCGATCTCTCACCTGCGGCCAAAGTCACGCAGGTGCGATTACACCAGAAGCATTAATTTTCAGAAATTCTTAAGTCTAAAAATCGATCTGTTAACCTTTCGGAATCCACCCGAGGCCCCCGGAACCTTACCCAATTATACCAACGTATCCCAAAACACATTACGAACTTAGTCGAGCCTTCAAATCACATCGAACAATGCTAGAATCATGAATCGCACCCCAATTCAAGCTTAATGAACTTTAGAACTTCAAACTTCTACATTCGATGCCGAAACCTATCAAATCACGTCCGATTGACCTCAAATTTTGCATACAAGTAATACTTGCCATTATGGACCTACTCCAACTTCCGGAATCAGAATCCAACCCCGATAACAAAAGGTCCACTCCAGGTCAAACTTCTCAAAAACCTTCCAATTTATAACTTTCGTCAAATGACCTACGGACCTCCAACTCCACATCCGGACGTGCTCCCTATATCAGAATCACCTTACGGAGCTATTCCCAAACTCAGAATCCTAAACGGACATCGATAACATTGGAATGCACTTCAACCCAAATTTATGAATTTCTTCCAAAAATGCCAGCTTCCACAATAGGCCCCGAAACACTCCTGAGTCATCCAAATTTTGCCGAACGACGCGCTAAAGCTTAAGATGACCAGTCGGATCGTTACAACTTCCTGTGAGAATTTCCATCCGTTCAACCAACCTTTTCATAGGAATTCCTTTGAAAATTTCCATCCGTTCAACCAACCTTTTCATAGGAATTCCTTTGAAAATTTCCATCCGTTCTAGCAAGGTTTTCATAAGAATTCCATTGAAAATTTCCATCCGTTCTAGCAAGCTTTTCACAAGAATTCCTTTGAGAATTTCCATCTGTTCTAGCAAGCTTATGTATTTCCCTCCTAACTTATGTATAATAACCTATTATCTTTGAGGTTTGTGGGTCCCCACTTTTGGGGATGACTTAGCCAATAATCTTTCTAAATATGCCACATAGTATGCAACTAAAGAGTCACATTATCTCCCAATTTGACTTGCTGCCACGTTGGGCCCTTGAGGCTTCATCCCTAATTTCTTAATTACATTGTTAATCTCCCACTAATCCATAATTAGCCAATTATCTACATAATTAAGAATTATATCAAATTACTTAAAATACTACTCACACTTTATACATCTTACTATCATGGTCATGTGGTACCTTGTATGGCACTAGTCCATAGATACCGGGTATTATAGCTCGGACCGTATTTTATCCTAAATTGACAAACTTCGACGAAACTCACTTGTTTGAAATAGCATAATACTTATAACCTCAAAAATGATCACATTCCTGAGCTTACGTCGATTAACTTAGGATGATGACTGAGGCACTAATCATTTTCATAACCTATGTCTTATGAATGCTTTAGCACTCTCCTTGCCATCTAGGCAACTGTTCTGTGAATAAATCCAAAAGCCAAGGTATTCCCCCCTTTAGGCCTCTTTCACACACCACGACTTGTGGACGGAATCTTTCCAATTTTGTAACTTTTGCTACCTTCTGTCTAGCAGCCTGTACGACTTTTACCTTGTATGTGCGCCTATGCGACTCTTCCCTCTAGCTTTTAGCCAATCTCTAGGCCTCAATTTGTGAAAATTACAAAAATATGACAAGCCGTCCCTCGTGGCTTCATTAGATTTACTACATCTAAGTAGGCCATACTATCCCATAACTCTTACTTGGATTTATCGTTACTGAGGTCTGCTACCAAACTCTAGGTTACTCTCGTTTCTCATCCTATATGCATAAAGCTAAGTCTTTTAATGCTTCTTCATTACTGTTCATCTTAAGACTGATGGCCTAATCTCATCTCATACTTTGTAACTTTTATCCATCCATTGTTGATTCACCTCAATGTTAATCTGCAATCTACTACTGATAACTTGGAACCTCTTACGTAATCACTAGGGCTCACTTAGCTACGCGAACATGAGGAACAGATGCGAACGCGAAGAAGGAGAAAGAAGACTTTTGCGATCGCAAACGTGATCATGCGAACGCGAAGAACAATGAATTCCTCCTCCAAAATTACTCTTCCCGAACGTGAAGGAAGAGACGCGAACGCGAAGGAGAAAACCATATGACACATATCAGCAGTTCAAAAATAGAAGAAAATGGCCCGTAGCCCATCCGAAACACACTCGAGCCCCCCGGGGCCCTGTCTAAATATACCAACCAGTTCCATAACCTAACACGGACTCGCTCGGGGTCTCAAATTACATCAAACAATGCCAAACATACAAATCGCACCACGAATCAAACTTATGAACTTCCAAAACTTCCAACTTCGAAAACTCATGCCGAAACCAATATAACCAACCCTGAATAACATCAAATTTTGCAGGCAAGTCCCAATTAACATAACAGAGCTGTTCTAACTCCCGGAATCGCATTCCGACCTCGATATCAAAAAGTCCACTTTCTCTCAAAATCTCCAAAAATTCAACTTTCGCCATTTCAAGCCTAAATGAGCTACATACCTCCAATTCATAGTCCGGACACACTTCTAAGTCCAAAATCACCCAACGGCGCTAACAGAATTGACGGAACTCCATTCCGAAGTCGTCTTTACACAGTTTTGACTAGGGTCAAAATCTTAAGACTTAAGCTTCCATTTTTAGGACTAAGTGTCCCAAATCACTTCGAATCTCCCGGTTACTGAATCCAACCGCGCACGCAAGTCAATAAATATAATACGAAGCTGCTTAGGTCCTTATGCCACCGAACGGGACTTAAATTCTCAAAACGACTTGCCGGATCGTTACATTCTGATTCATGTAAAGCTACGAGCTTATTACATTATATACTCGACGGAATTTTTGATGTCCTTCCTCGCCTATAATTATCCGTAGTTACTTACCTCCACGCCCTTGTGCTTTTAGGGTTGCTCCTGAACTGATATTTTGACTATCTTCCCAGTGGCACCCTCTTTTATTTCCGTAACACTCATACGGTACCTTTAACTACCCCAACTTCTATCTGAATATTTCTCAAGGATCACAATGTCATATCTACGAGACTAAATTCCTATGTTGGGGTTCACTATGTATATCTTGCGCGATCTGTTGATTTGTCTGTATCCTCTTTCTAGCCATAACTAGGCTCTTCCTGAATCAACTACTAACTATTCGTTGGCCCATTCTCATATCAATATTCTGCGTAATCGTTCTTGGGTTATTTCCTTTTCCTTAACTTACGTCTCGCATTGACTCTTTATCTATCAATAACATCTCGGGTAGGAACCTTTACTCCCTTTCCTTGACGTTGTGTTTGCATAATGTTCTGGAATCGTAGCATATCCATAGAATTTGAATAAGTGCAATCTCGTCCCTTTTTTCATTTTTATCGCATTCTTCCTTTATCAATTCATAGTTACTAGAACCACTTAACTCTGACTTAATGCCACATCACTTCATATTACCCCCTTTAGGGGAGTACTAAGATTTAGACCTACGACGATCTACCTATAGATGATTTACCTCTTCATCTTTGGCGTCTTTTTACATCATCGATAACCCTTACTCACCTTGCGATAATCCTTCTGTATCAAGGATAACAAATTTTCTTACTCACAAGGGTGATACTTAGTGTAACTGGCACACATAGTCCCTTAAGCTTAACTTTTCCCACATTTCTTACTTTAGGGAAGCGTCTTCCTGAATGACCTTTAAAGGTTATTCTTCTGTCGTCCATTCTATTATCGCCGGAATGCAATATGAAATTCTCATGATGCCGACTATTATCAAATCACTCAGTCCCTAATTTATGTTTAGTTTACCTTGTTCACCGGCCCATATTGATTTGTATTAATCTGGGGTCTAACTTTTCCTTTTGGTAATCATGTTAGAGTCACGAACTTATTTCTCGAAATGAGGATATGACTTTAGGGCCTATACTCTTTTGTTGTCTCAAGGTCTGACACCTCTCATCTTTTCCTTCACTTGACTATAGACTTAATACTGTAATTTTTTTTATTTACCATTGTCATCCATGTATCACATCTTACTCATAATACTTCATTAACTCTCTTCTTATTTCCCTGCTAACATTTCTGTCTATCACTTTATTCTGAAAATTTCAACAGGATAGTCTTTTGCTTTTAGCTCCCTTTACTCTATCCACTAGCCCTTCGGGTGGCCTATCTTTATAATCTTTTTTTGAACACTCTAGTATTCATATCTAGATGTACTATTCTAGAGTGCACCATCTATGTGTCTCACAAGAAGATCTATCAGCACATTTGCAATATCCTTCGGAAATGCCAACTAACACAAATAATCCATTCACCATTTTGAGTTACTCCAACCCCAGCCAGATCCTGATATCCCGTCCTTCTCTTAAACTACACCTGTTAGCCCGCATAGGGCATAACTGAAATGGGTGTTGCCAATTATACATAATTCTGTTATTGTTGAAGGTAACTCAAAATGCTTATATTTTTCTGGCTGAATTGTAAATACCGATAATCTTCATTAACTGGGTACCTCGTACCCTTCTCACCTTGTTCCTTTTACTTGTTGAAGCTTGTATCTACCTTCTGAATTTCTCATTGCTTTTTACCATATGGGTGGATAGATATTCATGCCTTAGGGCTCCTTTTACGGAAGCTCACACGTCTTAGTACACACATGATCTGCTGAAGACCTTAAATTTACTCATCATAAGCATCATGAACAATCGAGTTCCTCTAACTCAACTCTTACACAGCCACATGCAATCTCTTATCAGCTGTCTTTCTAGATGTAGGCATCGTCGTATTATGAATAAGATAGAGTTTAGGAAATTGAGTTCTTACAACTGATCTCTACCACACCATCTAGAGTAAGAAGAAAGAGTGACAGTCCTAAATGCCTTGTAGCCTCCTGCCTATAAGTGTGGTGCACAACACACCCATAAACAAGACTCTAGTAGACACGGCATGTAGACTCTCTAGGACAGAACTGCTCTGATACCACTTTTGTCACGACCCAAACCGATAGGCAGCGACGGGCACCCAGTGCCTTACTCAACAGAGTACCAACGTAACATATCTTTCTTATCATACTATCATTGGCAAATGGGCCAAATGGTCCGTCATGGGCTAACCAGAATAAACATAAGGGATTTCTTAATATAGGACGACCCAACCTGACATAAAAACTTATACATGTGACATACGGGCCTATAAGGCCAAAGTGGTCATCGTACACTGAACATAGGCCGACAAGGCCATACTATCTTTACTATACATGACATATGTCTACAAGCCTCTAAGGGTAGATCAATACCATAAAGATCGGGACAGGGCCCCGCTATACTAATCAATACACGTCCAAATCGTACTGACCCAATAAGCAACTCCAGAGCAAATGGAGCGTACCAACACCTTCCGCTGAGCTGATAGCCTACTTGGAGGACTCTCGACCTGTCTATTGGGACCAGCTGGCATGAAATGCAGCGTCCCCATGCAAAAGGGATGTTAGCACAAATAATATACCGAGTATGTAAGAATGAAAATCAGTAAATAAAAGACATAGAGTAACATAGAGTAAAAGACTCAACATGTAAGTCTGAATAGCTCTGTGAATCATTTCATATATATAATGTCATGCATATGTATACAAATATCATACCATGCATAGGTATACGCGTTCATAACATCATCAAGCCTCTGAGGGCATCCCATCATATCATTTCGGCCATGGTGGGAAAATCATCGTTGTATACCAGCTGATTAGGTGGTGGTGCATATATAATGTCGTACAATTTTCCCATATCCCATAAACATATAATATACGCGTATATAACGCCATCTGGTCATGGGTCAATGTACATATGTAAATGCATGAAATGCATAAGAAGTGCGTTAATAAGGTTTTCTCGAAATTTCATAAGATCAATATGCCTTTCGGATAAACTTTATCAACTACTTATTTATCTGAGACCCATGAACAAAAGATATAATAATAATTCACATGGAGAATCAAAAACGTAGGCATCTCTAATACTTATATGAATAGAGTCGTTTATGAAAGTTGTGCATTTGCTTTTTTCGTTTGTATCGTACAGATCATGCCAAAAAGAAAGAAGGGATAGCCTTAACATACTTGAGCAAATTCTCTTGATAATCCCTCTAACACACGTCAATTGCGACAAATCGCGTAACGGTGGATCGAGGTAGGGAAAAGTCTGTATGATATTCTTGAGAAAGATTGCACCGTACTCCCTTAAAATTTGCAATTCACATTGCACCTTGTAGGAGTTCATAAGAATTCCTTTGAGAATTTCCATCCGTTCTAGCAATCTTTTCATAAGCATTCCTTTGAGAATTTCCATCCGTTCTCGCAAGCTTTTCATAAGAATTCCTTTGCACATTTCCATCCGTTCTAGCAAGCTTTTCATAAGAATTCCTTTGAAAATTTCCATCCGTTCTAGCAAGCTTTTCATAAGAATTCCTTTGAAAATTTCCATCCGTTCTAGCAAGCTTTTCACAAGAATTCTATTGAGAATTTCCATTTGTTCTAGCAAGCTTATGTATTTCCCTCCTAAATTATGTATAATAACCTCTTATCTTTGAGGTTTGTGGGGGGCCCACTTTTGGGGATGACTTAGCCCATAATCTTTCTGAAAATGCCACATAGTATGCAACTAAAGAGTCACATTATCTCCCAATTTGACTTGCTGCCACGATGGGACCTTTAGGCTTCATCCCTAATTTCTTAATTACATTGCTAATCTACCACTAATCTATAATTAATCAATTATCCACATAATTAAAAATTATCTCAAATTACTTAAAATACTACTCACACTTTATACATCTTACTATCATGGTCATGTGGTACCTTGTATGGCACTAGTCCATAGATACCGGGTATTATAGCTCGGACCATATTTTATCCTAAATTGACAAACTTCGGCGAAACTCACTTGTTTAAAATAGCATAATACTTATAACCTCAAAAATAATCTCATTCCTGAGCTTACGTCGATTAACTTACGACGAAACATTAACGTCCGCAAATGCGGAATGTAATATCTCATTTTCGAGCTTATATCAGTTTGCTTATGGCGTACTTTTACATACGAAAACATGGGGTGTAACAAGTCCAACCATACCAAATTTACCAAATTCCGACAACAACTCGACCTTAAAACCCCCAAATATCATTTTCAAATCCCTAGGCCCAAATCCTCTAATTTCACGTTAAAAACACGTAATCTAGTCGAAATACTCAATGATAATCCAATATTATTGACTAACAATGATCACAAGTGACTTCCCTCAAGTTTTTCCGTGAATTCTCTCTGAAATATCGCCTCAACCCGTGTTGGAAATGTCCAAAAATGCCAAAATCCTGCAACCCCTCTGATTTTATTCTGTCCAGCAGTTTTCGCATCTGCGGCTCACTAAGCCGCTTCTGCGATTACCGCTTCTACGGCTTCGCATTTGTGGAACCCAAACCTCTTCTGCGATGAGGCCCCACCCCTCTCACTTTCTCTTCTGCAATCAACTCGTCGCAGGTGCGAGTCCACTTCTGCGGTCCTGCGTGCGCACCTGCGACCCCTGCCATTGCCAAGCCAATAATGCTTCTCCGCAACCAAGCTCGCTTCTGTGAGCTCGCATCTGCAGTCCCGCATGCACAGGTGCGAAAACACCAGCAACAGAAAAATTCCAGAATTTCCTTAAGTCCAAATTTGATCCGTTAATTATCCGAAACTCACTCGAGGCCCCCGGGACCTCAACCAAATATATCAACAAGTCCTAAAACGTTATACAAACTTAGTCGAGGCCTCAAATCACATCAAACAACCACGAATCATACCCCCATTCAAGCTTAATGAACTTTGAACTTTTCAACTTCTACATTCGATGCCGAAGCCTATCAAATCAAGTCCGATTGACCTCACATTTTGCACACAAGTCATAAATGACATAACAGACCTATTTAAATTTTCAGAATCAAATTTCGACTCCGATATCAAAAAGTCAACTCCCCGATCAAAGTTCCAAACTTAAATTTCTATTTTAGCCATTTCAAGCATAATTTAATTACGGACTTCCAAATATATTTCCGTACACACTCCTAAGCCCAAAATCATCATACGGAGCTATTGGAATCATCAAAACTCTATTCCGAGGTCGTTTACACATAAGTCAACATCCGGTCAATATTTTCAACTTAAGTTTTCATCTTGGAGACTAAGTGTCTCAATTCATTTCAAAACCTCACCGAACCCGAACCAATTACCCCAGAAAGTCATACAACAACTGTAATGCATAAATTGAGCAGTAAATGGGGGAACGGGTTTGTAATACTCAAAACGACTGGCCGAGTCGTTACATTCTCCCCTACTTAAGGATATGTTCGTCCTCGAACGTGCCAAGAGTTGTTTCCAAGCCATCAAATCACTATTCCATCTTACCACGCACGTACCCGGGGGTGATCCCGCGCAACCCTATTCCATATAGGCCTCACAATACAACATAATTGAAGATCGTTACTTTAACTTTAGTCCGTAAAACTTAGAACCCAAATTTCCAACATCCAGTTTCTAAATGCGAATCTCACATCTACATCGTGTATAAGTCTGAACAAGTTGTATCAAGCCATAGCCATAACCCCAGATATAACCACATAACATACTACATAACTCGCATGCTCGCAACACGATTCCCGATCATAGTAACTACTCCAAACTCAACAAGTACTAGTATTAAACCCCATATCATGCCAAACCTCATTCCAAAACCATCGTACACTGTTGCTAATAAAAGAAACACGCGGAATCTTATAACCCCTTATCAGATCTACAAGTCATGGAGCTCTCTCGCCCCAACCAGATCCATAATCACTTTCTTAGCTGACTTTCAATGTCGTCCTCCCAAATATACCGTAATCAAACCTGATAGTACCCATTCTAGGTCCAATAACCATATATTATTAAACACAACTATCCCACACACATGCCACACCAATATAACTCAAGCCACAACTGCGCAATCCGGGTACCCATAAATGGAAAATATCTCAAAGAAGAGAACAATATTGCAAGTTTAACAAGCACCACCACAACTGCAATGCTATAAGCTCATCATATATAGTAGAAACAAGACACACGAATCTAACAACGGTAACCAGCTCTTCTAGATCTCACATTAACATCAACCGCACGGCATGGTCACAGGCCTCCAGTCCCAGCATATCATACAAGAGCGATTAAACAAGTACACATGTATATGATAATGAAATAAGATTTCCATGCTCGTGGACTAGTATAAATAACACTCCATAGTGTAGGCATGTGCAAAGTCTACTATCATAACTCAAATCGGCAAGTTAACGCAGAAATAGTAGCTACCAATTTTTCTCATGGAATTAGCCTCTTTATAACCTCAAGTATAGCCCAGATAGTTCTCCACAAAGGTACGAATATGAGAAATGTTATAACTTTATGCTTAACAGACAACTCTAGGCATATCATAGCCTAAGAATTTTTCTAAGTATGAATACTTGCTCCAATGTCCGCACACGAGCTCAAACCTCACTTATATGCACACTCATAGTGCATAGCTATCACAAATAATTTACGTAACTAGTGCCTCCACTGAGTTTAAATAAAATACTCACCTCAAACAGGTCGCAACCCTGAAGCAATATGCTTTTGAGAACTCCCAGTTTCCAAATTCATAGGACACTTGAATCATCATAACTGATCCTAATTCTAGCATTCGAATGACTAACACATCATTTATGCATGATCATCGCACGAGGAATAATTCCATAATTCTTCCGTGCCACATAGCAATAATTTGAATATCAGCAGTCTATCAACCATGTGAGTACTGCAATATCGATGAACATCTGTAAGTCAAAACACAATGCCCCTTCAAAAATGCACACCCTTCTCTGAAATTACTGAAACTGACTCAAACTGACCATTCTGCCCAAACTTCGTGACCTTCCCTTCAAGACTGAACTGCCATCTTGTACATGTAAATCTTAACCCCGCACAACACACCACATCTATCATGCCATTATGTGAAAAGCACGAGAATCTCATTATCGACTCTGAGTCACCAACAAATTACATACTGGGTTAGTTAGAAACCTTTCTCTTGCTACCTTCCAGGAGGAAATCACAATACACAACATGTCCCCCATACCGGTGGAAACATATCTGGTTCGAACCATCACAGAAACCATCCAAAACTCTTAAAAATCCATTTGTACATAATCGAGCTATTAGAGCTGAATCTCCCTATCTCTACCAAGCCACGCAGGTCACCAACACATTTGTCGTCCCTCACCATATCATAATTACCCAAAAGAAACGAGCATACAATTACCATACTGGTCTAGCCTACTACCCAGTTGTCCTATTTTCTCCGAGTTTCTTCTAATTACCCTCAAGTTGACACTTCTCCTTGTCCGAACACTACGATCCTTACCCAAAGCTCACTACAAGACATCCTAACATAAAATTGCATTACCCTAAGGCCCATAAGTTATTGTATTCTTCTTAAGCATCCCATAAGTACCACAACCGAAACGCCCACTCTGAAAATACCTTATGTGAATTTAAAATTGTTCTTTTACCTTTCTTATATTGGAATGTAGAATCCATAGTCATACAAAATTACCGCAAGTACGGCACCATTAAATATAAATCTCAAATTCTATCCATACACAAATCCGGAAAAATTCTCGATTGCTATATATAAATCTCGAACCCATTAGAACCTTCTTCGGGAGTCACCCACTTTGCTCAAATCTAAATTGCACCGCCCAAACGGGTTGAAAGACACGTGCCCCATTAGCATAGCAACACTCAAAAAGGCAACCCTGCCTTAACACCACCGATCAAATTCATACTTTGTTCGCACTACATCATTCATAAATAAGAACTCACTCATCCCATGATTTTTCATATTCTCATAAAGCGCAATATAACCCGTATTTAGGAATTTCAGTACTCGAGTCATCCTCGATCTCAACCTCTGCAAGTTATAGCTAATCCACAAGTATGCCTCAGACCAACACTAAAATTTAACATATAACCAAGAATTGAATTGTCAATAGAAGGCTCCCCCACTTGGCTCAAAGCCATAGATTAAAACACATGATAACTCACAATATCCATACTTTGTTACTGCCGTAATACCGCAGTCAGTTCAATGAACATTCTTCTCAAGTTCATACAACGCCAACCATAAAAATACCTCAATCATCCGCTAAGCTCGCATTGATTCTCTTGACACTCAAGTAAACTTTCACAACTAGATTCAAATTTAAATCTCAACACATACGCCCCACTGGCAGAAAAGAAACTCTCCACTCATATTATAAGGAACACGCCTACGTTGATTACTCTGTAGGGGATAACCCACCTTCTTAGCCTCAAATTGGTATCTTGTTATACCCTTTTGCAGTCACAATTACTATGCAATCACTTAATCTTTCTGAGTCCAACTCATTAACAAGACATGAGAATTTAATTTCTCCCAAAATTTAACAACGTGAAAGATCCTTCAAAACATTCATACTCGAGACTGTACGTCACATCAACACGAAAATCAAGCACCCAATGGTCCCTTCTTTACATTTCAAGGAAACATTTCTCGTTTACATTCAAATCGTCTTAACACATACCGTAGTCATATCATACTCATCACAAAGTCATTCCACCGCTCATCGAGTGACAAATTCCACTCGTAGGGACATTACCGGACTTATATGTCCAAAAGCACGTGCTCACTCAACCGAAATCCCCATGCTCAAGCCACAGTTATAACCCGGCATCAAGTCCTCCAAACTGGCCCATTATCAGCAAACAGAAATCACATCTCGCACTTCATCCATGGAATCACAAACCGTCAACGCACAGTTGATACCGAGCGCTCATGTGCGCATACGAATGTGTGGAAGGAATTTCAAAGAGTTACACTTCAAGTTGAATCAATACCGCACGATAAGGAAAGAAAGATGGGAAGTTTATCCTAAATGCCCTGTAGCCTCTCGAAGATAGGTATGGACGTCATCATACCGATCCGCATGACTCTACTAGACACTTTCTCATGACTTGTAGAACCTATGAACGTAGAGCTCGGATACCATCTTGTCACGACCCAAAATCCAACTAGTCGCGATGGCACCTAACCCAACACGCTAGGTAAACCAGTTATCAACTATCTAATCCCAATGAAATTTAACAAGATAATTAAGTAAAAGAAAATATTTAAATCTTATACATTCCCCAAGGACTGGTAGTACAAATCATGAGCTTCTAAGGTTAGAATTTATAAAGCTGGTATGAAATAAATACATCATCTATTTGAAATGTACATAAATAGATTTTTTTTATGAATCTAAGGCTACCATGAACAAGAGGTAGTTACAACCGGAATGCAGGTACATCTTCAATTCCAGCTCCCGTCGATCACAACAACATCAGCAACCAACATCTACATGCAAGGTTCAGAAGTGTAGTATGAGTACAACCGACCTCATGTACTAAATAAGTAACAAACCTTAGGTTGAAAGTAGTGACGAGCTAGAACAAAGGACGGGTCCAACACCAATAGCCAACACCAGTCCAAAACAATGTAAAGCAAGTAATAGTAGAAGTAACTCAGAGATAGAATGCTCAGCTTAATTATGATTTCTGAAAATAGTTCTGCCTTTCAGGTATATCAGTGAAAACCCAAGTTGTTTACCGAAGTTTCCAAAAATATGAGTAAGTTTGAAAACAGTAATTTTTCCCAAACATCCTTTCCACAATAGATAAGATGCTGCATTTTTCTCTCCAGATAGCAAGTGTAAAATACATCTCTATGCCCATATGTCAACATGTGTTAGAAGTCATGAATGACGTGATATCTTACAACATGAGGAAAATACATCTCTATGCCTGTATGTCATGTATTCATGTCAATGGAATGTATCTTAGAGATGAACTCATGTACTCACACTCTCGGAGTACTCAATCTCACTATCTCAAACTTTTAACTCATCATGCTCAATCACTCAGTACTGTATATGGCCAATCTGTCCCTGGGAAGATCCATCCCGAAATATATACATCAACTGACCATCAGTCACTCAGTACCGAGTAGAGCCAATCCAGCCCGTGGGAAAGATCCATCCCCGAGTATAAATTCTTTGGACAAGATCCAAGTCCAGGGAAGATCCATCCCTCAATATAAATCAACCGCGCTCACTGAGTGCATGTACAGACTCTGGAGGGGCTCCTTCAGCCCAAGCGCTAAAATTCGCACGGACAACTCACGTGATGCATGGACAAGTCACGTGCTATAATATCAATATCTCAAAATCAGGCCCTCGGCCTCACTCAGTCATCAACCTCTCCAGTCTCTCGAGCTCACATTGACAAGAACTAGCCCAAACTGATGATATGATGTATCAATAAATAACAACAGTGACTGATATATGATATGCAATAAATGAATATGGCTCGGTATGACATTGCAATGTAAGTAAATAACTCAACAGGAGTAATGACCTCAGTGGGTTCCAATAGAATAAGCATGTAGCCTAGACATTGTTTCTAATATGAATCACAGCTCGATAAGTCTAGTACGTAGAGATTTCATGATTACAGATAAGTTCAGGTAACTACATAGTACCACAGAAATAACGTAGCCACAGTTCTCACGGTGCACGCCCACACGCCTGTCACCTATCATGTGCGTCACCTCAACACCAAACACATAACACGTATAGCCAGGGTTCATACCCTCAGCTCCAAGATTAGAAGAGTTACTTACCTTGAACAAGCTAAATCCACTGTTGAGCAAGCTAAACAATGCTCTAGAAATTCTATTCTACACGTATAAACTTCTGATTGGCTCGAATCTAGTCACAGTTAATTTGATTCAGTCCACACAAATTATAGGAATTAATTCCATATCAAATTACTAATTTTCCCACAAAAATCTGAAATTACACTCAAAAATCGCCAGTGGAGCCCATGAATCAGAACCCGACAAAAATTACAAAATATGAACTCCCATTCAACCACAAGTCCAACCATACCAAATTTACCACATTCCGATAACAGCTCGACCTTAAAACCCCCAAATCTCATTTTCAAATACCTAGGCCCAAATCCTCTAATTTCACCTCAAAAACACGTAATCTAGTGGAAATACTCAATGATAATCCAATATTATTTACTAACAATGATCACAAGTAACATACCTTAAGTTTTCCCATGAATTCTCTCTAAAATATCGCCTTGACCCGTGTTGGTAATGACCAAAAATACCAAAATCCCGCAACCCCTCTGATTTAATTCTGTCCAGGAGTTTTCGCATATGCGGCTCACTAAGCCGCTTCTGCGGTTCCCGCTTCTGCGTCGAAGCTGTCACTTCTGCGATGAGGTCCCTCCCCTCTCACTTTCGCTTCTGCGATAAACTCGTTGCAGGTGCGAGTCCGCTTCTGCGGTCCTGCGTGCGCACCTGCGACCCCTACCCTTGCCAAGCCAATAACGTTTCTGCGCAACCAAGCTTGCTTCTGCGAGCTCGCACCTGCAGTCCCTCATGCGCAGGTGCGAAGACACCAGCAACAGAAAAATTCTAGCATTTCCTTAAGTCCGAATTTGATCCGTTAATCATCCGCAACTCACACGAGGCCCCCGGGACCTCAACCAAATATACCAACAAGTCCTAAAACGTTAAACGAACTTATTCGAGGCCTAAAATCACATCAAACAACGCTAAAACCATGAATTATACCCCAATTCAAGCTTGATGAACTCTGAACTTTTCAACTTCTACATTCGATGTCGAAACCTATCAAATCAAGTCCGATTGACCTCAAATTTTGCACACAAGTCATAAACGACATAACAGACCTATTCAAATTTTCAAAATTAGATTCTGACTCTAATATCAAAAAGTCAAATCCCCGATCAAACTTTCAAACTTAAATTTCTATTTTAGCTATTTCAAGCCTAATTTAACTACGGACTTTTAAAATATTTTTCGGACACGCTCCTAAGTTCAATATCACCATACACAGCTATTGAAATCATCAAAACTCTATTCTGGGGTCGTTTAGACATAAATCAACATTCAGTCAATCTTTTCAACTTAAGTTTTCATCTTGGAGACTAAGTGTCTCAATTCATTTCAAAACCTCACCGGACCCGAACCAATTACCCCGACAAGTCATACAACAACTGTAAAGCATAAATTGAGCAGTAAATAGGGTAATCTATTCTTGTCTTTATCAATTAATTGATGGTTTGAGTTGGAAAATTGGAGAAAAATGGTGAAAACTCCTTAGGCTGAATTTTGAGGATTTGAAAGGCGAGTTGAGGTCGGATTTGAGTAATTCTTGTATGGTTGGACTCATTATCGAGTGGGTGTTCGGATTTTGTAATTTTGGTTTGGTTCCGAGGTGCGGTCCCAGGTTGACTTTTTGAGTTGACATTATTGTTCTTCGTAAATATTAAAATTTTATTGTTCGAATTAGATTCCTTTGAATTTATAATATGAAGTTGTATTGGCTAGATTCGAGCCGTTTAGAGTTGGATAATCATGGAAATGCCTACTAGTTCATTGAGTTAGCATGATTTGAGGTAAGTGATTTGTCTAACCTTGTGTGGGGGAATTACCCCTTAGGATTTGTGATTGGTTATGAAAATTGTAATATGTGAAAGCCGTGTATACAAGGAGACGAGTGTGTACACGGGCTAAAGATGGAAGTTCTAGTTTTAGGTATGTAGATTCTTTTCATGCCGTAATTGAGTTACCTTACAATGTTAGAATCATTATTTCTAGTCTATTTTCACATGTCTACTTATCTTATTCTCTTACATGCTAATTTCCCTACATGTTTAATTGAAGTTATTCTTTACTTTATTCCGTATTCATTATTTAATTGTTGAACTATTTACTTGAAGTTGTTAAATTGTGGAATACCTTGTTGTTTAAATTGGTATTGAGATATAAAGGTCGTGATTCACATTGAGGCAAAGTGTTAAGTTGTGAAATACCATTATGTTGAGTTGTTCATTCTGGTTGTTATTGTTGAGACTCTTGTGTACATTGTGGTTGAGCCATGGGCTCTTTACTGTAAAACTTTTGTTATTGTTTGACTTCTCTGGCAAATTGTGATATTGGGCACTTGAGGTGCGATTTGTGATACGTTGTGATATTGATACACATGCGATGGTATAATATTTTGGGGTTGAAATGCATGCTGTGAGATAAGGTGGGATTGATATGCGTGGTTAGTATGGGAACTACTAGAAGTCATGCGGTGTGATAAGGTGGGCTAAAACGCGGGATGCTATTTCGGAAAAATAATTTTCAAAACTAAGTGTAAAGGTTCCCGTGGTGATATAAGGAAAGATTGTGATTTATTTTTGTATTTTAGACTACGAGGCGGTACCTCGGTAGCGACCCTTGTTGGCATTTCTCCAATTTTTCACTTGTCTTTGGTTGTTATTTTCCTTAGCATATTATTAATTGTTTTTCTCCGTGTTACACAGACTGGTTTAGTTTTGTGTATCTAACTTGATAAGCTATTTATTGTTTCAATTTCATTACTGTCATTATTATACTGACTTACACTTGTTCAGTCTTTTATTTATTCCAGTAGGGCCTTGACCTAACCTCGTCACTACTCTACCGAGGTTAGGCTTGGCACTTACCGGGTACCGTTGTGATGTACTCAGGCTACGCTTCTGCACATCTTTTTGTGTAAATCCAGGTACCTCCTATCAGTCCCGATACTAGTGAGTAGAGTTCGCATTTGGAGACTTCAAGGTACACTTGCCCGCGTCTGCAGGACCCGAAGTCACCTTCAATCCATTTCTATATTTTACTTTCTTTACTAGATATAGTTGTATAGGGATGACTTGATATTGTCATAGAGCTTGTGACATATATTTCGTTAGGTTTTGGGCTATTGTATATACACTGAGCTATGGAGAGTTTTCCTTATATTAGTTGTTGGGTTTTGAGATATTTAAATTATGGTTCCAATTTTTTTCGCATATTTATTAGGCTTACCTAGTCTTAGAGACTAGATACCATCACGATACCCTATAGAGGAATATTGGGGTCGTCACAGGCTCAGATTGTGATTTCGGATGATAAAATTCATATAGCTAAAATCATAATAGATAAAGTCAGAAATAAAAAAATATAGAACAATGAATGAATTTCAAGTAAAGGAGCAATAAATTAATAATCAACTTTTTCAGGAGTAAAAAATCTATGTAATATTAAAGAAGGTAATAAGCAAGGACATTAAATCTAAAGGCAAACTAATGAAAAATTCACATGAAAGTGTAATCATACTGAGAAACTAATAAAGTAATAACGATAATCGAGGAATATTTATTTTAAAAGAAGTAAAAAATCAAAATTAGTATTAACTATAAAATTATTTCAGTTATAGATTATAGATCAAATACTAACTTTAAGAAATAAAAGAAAGTAAGTAAATAATACTCAATCCATATCCTCACAAGGTTGGGGGTAAGGTCTTCGTACACACTATCCTCCGTAGACCCCACGGTGAGGGATAATACTGGTATGTTGTTATTTGTTGTAAGTATATAATACTCAATATATTATTGATAAATTTAGACAATTGAAGAATTAAGCAATCTTGAAAGTGAAGGGCTGTCCAACGTGACGGGATGAGTGTCACGATCCAAAATCCAACTAGTCGTGATGGCACCTAACCATATCCGCTAGGTAAGCCAATTAACCACTACTAAAAAATTAGATTTTAGAGACGGACAAATTCTTTAGCTAAATAAAACAAATCTGTCGCTAATCCCATTTAGCGACCGATTAGCAACGTATTATCAAAAAAATTTGCTTGCTACGACTGTTTTAGTGACAGATTAGCGACGACGTTCGTAGCTAATTCCGAGGTTTTTTTTGTAGTGAACAACTATCTAATTTAATGAGATTTATTGAGACAAATAAATGATAAAATAACTGAATGTAATGACCCGGCCGATCGTTTTGAGAGTATTAGCCCAGATCCCCTATTTATTGCTCCCTCTATTTTATTTTTTGGTTACGTGACTTATCGGGGTGCTTGGTGTCGAGTTCAGGAGAGTTTCGAAGTGGAATATGACACATAGACCTAAATTGAAAGTTTACGTCGTAGGAGTTGACCATAGTTTGACTTGTATAAAAACGACTCCAGAATAGAGTTTTGACGATTCCAATAGCTCCATATGGTGGTTTTTGTCATATGAGGGTGTCCAGACGTTAATATGGAGGCTCGTTGGTCATTTCTGTGTGAGTTTGCGAGAGTTGGAAAACTAGTGGAATTTTGGGAAGTTTGACTAGGAGTGAACTTTTTGATATAGGGGTCAGATTCCGATCCTGGAAGTTGGAATAGGTCTATAATGTCGATTATGACTTGCGTGTAAAATTTGGTGGCAATCAGAGTTATTTTGGTATGGATCGACGTCGATTCCGGAATTTGGAAGTTCATAGATGCGAATCTTGAATTTGGGTTGCGATTCATTGTAATCGTGTTGTTTGATGTGGTTTTCGGCCTCGAGTAGGTTTTCTAAGTGGTTTGGAACTAGTTGGTAGACTCGGACGGGGTCCCGGTGGCCCCAGGTGTGATTCAGCTTGATATCAGATCAATTTAGACTTGTAAAACGTCTGCTGAAGCTGGGCTGTTCTGGTACTTTTGCACCTGCGGAGGGATTGGACACAGGTGCGGGCTCGAAAAAGCGAGCTCTTGGTCACATAATCGCTTTTGGTCATGCCAGTTGGGGGCGCAGAATCTTAACCTTTTCCTCAGAAGCGACTTCGCTTCTGCGATGAGGAGATGCGCGGGAGCGACTGCGGTCGCAGGTGCGACACATTTGGTCGCAGGCGCGCAGGCGCAGGTGCGGCCCTTGGCTCGCAGAAGAAAACTCTGTGGACTTAAGTGAAGTGCACACTTACGATGGTTTTTCTGTAGGTGCGGAACCGCAAATGCGGCTAAGGCTTAGCAGATACGGAAGTCACTGGGAAGAAAATAGGAAATCGAGGGTTTAATTTCATAATTCATTTTGGGAATTTGAAAGCTCGGAATTAGGCGCGATTTTGAGGGATTTTCAGGGGAAGAATTAGGGTAAGGATTCTTGACTCGTTTTTGTATAAACCCCATGAATCTACTATTAATTTCATCTTCTAATTTGTGTTTTGGAGTTTAAAATTTGAGGAAAAAGGTGCAAAAGTTCTTAGACCAAATTCTTGAATTTTAAAAGGCGAAATGGGATCGAATTTGAATAATTCCTGTATGATTGGACTCGATATCGAATGGGTGTTCAGTTTTTATAATTCTGGTCGGGTTCCCAGACGCAGACCTGGGTTGACTTTTTGGGGCGATTTTCCAATTCTTTGCAAAAATCATAATTTCATTATTTATATTACTTTCCTATAGTTATATTTATAGTATGTAATTAGTTTTGGCTAGATTTGAGCCGTTTGAAGTCGGAAAATCGAGGTAAAGGCCTTCTAATTGATTGAGTTGACATGGTTTGATGTAAGTGACTTATCTAACCTTGTGTGGGGGAAATTTTCCTTAGGAATTGGTGCTGTTGTGATAATTTGTGATATGTGAAGGCCGTGTACACAAGGTGTCGAGTGCGTACACGGGCTAAATGTTGAAATTTCGGTTATAGCTGTGTAGTTTCCTTTTGATGCCTTAATTGAGATACTTTAGCATATTATAGTCATCATGTTTAGTCTTATTTCACATGTCTACTTGTCTTACCTTCTAATTGCAACTTGTATTACATGCTTAGTTGTATTACTTTTTTTTGCGTACACGGGCTAAATGTTGAAATTTCAGTTTTAGATACGTAGTTTCCTTTTCATGCCTTAATTAAGTTACTTTAGCATGTTATAATCATCATGTTTAGTCTAATTTCGCATATCTACTTGCCTTACCTCCTAATGGCAACTTGTATTACATGCGTAGTTGTATTACTTGTTTTTCTTGATTTCGTATTCATTACTTAACTGTGGAGTTCTTTACTTGAAATGGATATCCTTGAAATATCTTGCTGTTGAGTTTGGTGTTGAGTTGCAAGGCCGTGGTTTCTGCTAAGGCAAAGTGTAAGTTGTGAAACTTCATGTTTTTTAGCTATTATGTTTGGCTTTCGTGTTATTGTTGAGGTGATTGTTTTTGTTGATTGCACGAGGTTTCTGCCGTGCTGTTGTTATTGTTGCACGATGTTTTTTTGTGGTGTGGTTTCTATTATTTGCACGAGTTTTCTGCCGTGCCATTGTGATTATTGATACACATGCGGTGGTATAAGGTATGGGAGTTGAAACACATGCGACAAGATAAGGTAGGCTTGATACGCGTGGCTAGTAGGGGAACTACTAGAAGTTATGCGGTGTGATAAGGTGGGCTAAAATGTGGGATGCTATGTCGGGAAAAGTATTTTCAAAATACAACATAAAGGCTCCCGTGGTGATATAAGGAAAGACTATAAACTATTTTATGATTTGGGACTACGAGGCGGTACCTCAGGGGTGCCCATGTTGATCTTTTTTAATTGTTGTATTGTTTGTTGTTTTTTCTCTTAACCTTTAAGAATCTTGCTCCTTTTCGTGTTGTATTTGCTTTCTTTTGACTCTGAGTTGTTATTCTCCGTAAACTCTTTATTGTTTCACTTCCCTATCATTCTTATTATATCATTGTATCTTCTGCCATGTTTCTTATTATCTCTAGTAGGGCCTAACCTGACCTCGTCACTACTCTACCGAGGTTAGGCTTGGCACTTACTAGGTACCGTTGCAGTATACTCATACTACGCTTCTGCACATGTTTTGTGCAGATACAGTACATCCTATCAGCCTCAGTATTAGAGTGTTGTGTTGCTACTTGGAGACTTTAAGGTACACCTACCCGTTTCCGCAGTCCTCAGAGTTCCCTTCTATCCCGTCCTTTCTTGTTTCTTTACATTTTTGTAGATAATGATATATCGGAGTGTTCAGTACCTAATTTAGTGCTTGTGACTTATATCTTACCAGGTTTTGGGAGTTGTATATATTAAGTTGAAGTTTTCATTTTATATAGTTGATGTTGAGATTTCTAGTTATTATTTTAGTTTTTTTCGCATGTTTGTTTGGCTTACCTAGTCTTAGAGACTAGGTGTTGTCACGATATCCCACAGAGGGAAATTTAGGTCCTGACATTGAATATTTATACATTTCCCAAGGACTGGTAGTATAAATCATGAGCTTCTAAGATTTAGAGTTTACAAAGCCGGTATGAAATAAATACATCATTTGTTTGGAATATACATGAACAGATTAAAATCCTAAAGCTACTAAGATCAAGAGGCAGCTATGACCGGAACGAAGGTACGTCTTCAAATCCAGCACCCGCCATACGCAGCATCATCAACATCTAACATCTGCACGTAAGGTGCAGAAGTATAGTATGATTACAACCGACCCTTTGTACTTAATAAGTAATAAACCTAACCTTAGGTTGAAAGTAGTGACGAGCTGGGACAAAGGTCAGAGTCCAACACCAATAGTCAACAACAACTCACAACAATATAATAAAAGTAATACAAGAAATAACTCAGAGATATAATGCTCAGCTAGTTCACAGTTACAGAAAATAGTCATGCTTTTCAAGTATAATAGTAAAACCCAGTTCCTTCACCGATATCACCAAAATATGAGTAAGTCCAAAAAACTGTGATTTTTCCCAAAACCTTTCAACAATAAATAAGATATTTCATTATTGAATAACATGAGGAAAGTACATCTCTATGCCTACATGTCAATGCGCATGTGAATTTCATGAGTGTCCCTATACAGCACATCACGAGGAAATATATCTCAATGCCTACATGCCAAGTATGCATGCCAACTGTAATACAATGTAGTGATAAAACCATATGCATACTCTTGGTGTATCAACTCGCTCAGTCATCCCAAAAGCTCTGTCCTCACAGTCACTCGGCACACACACTCAGCACTATACATGGCAGATGCAGTCTAGGGCAGATCCAGCTCCAAAATTAATAGCAGTTATGCTCACTGTGGGTGTGTAGACTTCGGAGAGGCAGATCCAGCCCAAGCGCTATAATACGCCAATCATGGAATGAATCAATAAAGCCCGATGCGGCGTGCAGCCTGATCCCATGATGAATCAATAATACATGTTGTGGTGTGCAACCCGATCCCATCAATATCACTCACAATCCGTCCCTCATGCCTCAACTCAGTCATCAATCTCTCCCGTCTCTGGGGTTCACAATGTCATTAAAATCAGCCCAAAATAAAGATATTATATATTAATAAATAGTAACAGAGACTGAAATATGATATGCAAATGAATAAGTATGACTGAGTATGTAACTGCAATTTAAGCAAATAACTCAACATCAGACATGACCTCAGTGGGTCCCAACAGAATAATCATATAGTCTAAATATGGTTTCTAACATGGATCATAGCTCAATTACTCTAGCACATAGAGATTTCATGGATACAAATAAGATTAGGTAACTACAAAGTACCACAGGAATAATCGAGTTACAGTGCACACTCACATACCCATCACCTAGCATGTCCTTCACCTCAACACCAAACATTTATCACATATATTCAGGGGTTCATACCCTCAGCACCAAGTTTAGAAGAGTTACTTATCTCTAACAAGCCAATTCCAGTACCGAGCAAGCCAAACGATGCTCGAACAATACCATCCCGCGCGTACCGACCTCCGAATGGCTTGAAACTAGCCAAAAGAAATTCAAGAGTATCAAACAATGCCAAGAGAAAAACACCCAATCGATAAAAGGTCTAATCTTAATCAAAAGCCCAAAGTCAACCAAAAGGCCAAACTCGGGCTCGTACCTCGGAACCCAATAAAACACACAAAATCCGACAACCCATTCAATTACGAGTCCAACCATACTAGTTTCACTCAAATCCGACTCCGAATCGATGTTCAAAACTCAAACATTCACTCTATGAAACTTTAGACAAAAATTCCCAATTTCTCTTTTAAGTTCATCCACCATATAACAAAAACGTGAATGGATTCATGAAATATAATCAAAACAGAGTAGAGACTACTTACCCCAATCCATATGGTGAAAATTGCCTCAAAACTCGCTTCAATCCGAGCTCCTAGCTCCATAAATGATAAAATGACTCTAACACTCCAAATGGAAATTAATAGAGTCTTCCCCAGTTATTACACTTCACGAACGCGGACAATCCTACGTGTTCGCATAGAACAAATCCCACCAACTGAAATTTCCTCTTTTGTGAATGCACCATCACAGTCACGAACGCGATGGTCATTCTCCTAGAGCTACACGATCGCGAAAAACAAACGCCTGACATCCTCAGGCTTTCCTTCTTTCTATGTGAACGCGTTGCTAGTCTCGCGAACACACTGAACATTTGCCTCAACCTTTACGAGCATGTCTGTGGACTCATGAGCACGATGAATAATTTTCCCCAGCCATCGAACAACTCTACGCGATCGCGATTGACTCTACGCGATCATGAACAAGGAAACCAGATGCCCAGAACTCAGCAGAAGTCAATAATGCAATAATGAAGAAAAAAATAGTTCGAACACAATTCGAATCACGCCCGAGACCCCGTCCAAATATATCAAGAAGTCCCATAACATAAAACAAACTACTCGAGGCCTCAAATCACGAATAACAACATCAAAACCATGAATCGCACCTCAAATCGAACTTAATGAACTTTTGAACTTTCAACTTCCAAAAATTTGGAATGAACTCAAATTTTGTACACATGTCCCAAATGACATAACGAAGCTATTCCAATTCCCAAAAATCACAAGCTAAACCCGATTTCATCAAAGTCAATTCTTGGTCAAACTTATAAACTTTCCAAACCTTCAAATTTCCAACTTTCGCCAATTAGTGCCGAAACATTCCAGAAATATCCAAATGGAAATCCGGGCATTTGCCCGAGTCCAAAATCACCATCCAAACCTAAGGGAACCATCGAATTTCTGAACCGAGGTCAAATTATAACAACCCACCTGGTCGTTTTGAGCATTTGCATTCCGTTCGGCTGCTTGAAGTCTTGAGTAGCTCCATATGATATATTATGACTTGTTTTAATTATTGGTTTTGGTTTTGCACATGATTCGGGATCGATTCGGAAGAGGGATTCTCATGTTTGAAGCTTTGAGTTGGAAGAGCTAACCAAGTTTTACTTTTACGTATTTGACCTCGGATTGGAGTTTTGATGGTTCCGTTAGGTTCAGATTGTGATTTTGGACTCGGGCATATGCCCAGATTTACATTTGGATATTTCTAGCAGGATTCGGCACTAATTGGCAAAAGTTGAAAATTTGAAGGTTTGAGAAGTTCATAAGTTTGACCGGAAGTTGACTTTGAGGATATCAGATTTGGATTGTGGTTGTGGAAATTTGAATAGCTTCAATATGTCATTTGGGACTTGTTTGCAAAATTTGAGTCCATTCTGGGTTGATTTGATATGTTTCGGCGCGATTTTTGAAAGTTGAAAGTTCAAAGTTTATTAATTTTTATTTGAGGTGAGATTCATCGTTTAGATATTGTTATGTGTTATTTGAGGCCTCTAGTAGGTCCGTATTATGTTATGGGACTTGTTGGTATATTCGGATGGGGTCTGGGGGGCCTAGGTGAGTTTCGTACGTAGTTCGGATCATTTCGAATGGTTTTGCATTTGCTGGTTTCTGCGGTCACCTGTTACTTCTGGCATTCTTTGTGATCGCGAAGGCTTGGTGTTTGGTCTTGTGGGAAAATTTGCTCTCCACATTCGCAAGAGTATGCATGCATTCGCATAGGCAGGGGGCTGGTCTTCATCGCGGTCATGAAGGGTGCACGCGTTCGCGTAGTGGTTTGGACTGAGAGGGGCAGAGCCTGCTCTTCTTCGTGTTCGCATGGGTTCTTACGCGATAGCGTAGGGTATATGTGGATGCAATGTTTGTTGTTTATCGCGATCCCTGGGTTTTGTTCGCGATCGTGTAGTGTATTTTCAAGGACAGTGCATTTTCTTCTTCGCAATCGCGGGGATATTTTCGCAATCGCGATTCACTAATTCTTCCAATGATTATAAAGTACTCTATTTTGGGAGTTTTGGCCATTTTTACATAATTGGAGCTATGGAGCACGGATTGAGGCGATTCTTGAAGCAATTTTCACCATGTGGATTGGGGTAAGTGTTCTCTACTCATGTTTTTATTTTATGTCATGAATCTATCTTGGTTATTGGCATTTGATCGATGGTTTCAAAAGAGAGATTGGGGGTTTTTGAATAACTTTTCCTAAAGTGCATTTTTGAGTTGCTTTTGATCGATGGTTTCAAAAGATTCGACCTTTTTCATTTGGAATTGTTTCCTTAGTTGTTATTTGATGCCTTTGAGTTGCTTTTGGCTAGTTTTGAGCCGTTCGGAGGATGATTTGAGTGGGATGTCACTTCTAGTGTATCGATTTGGATCGTTTGAGATAAGCGTTTTGCCTAACTTTGTTAATGGAATTTTTTCTACTAATTGCCATTGTTTGCTACATGCGCGGGGTGATGCATATATGAGGTGACGAGCATATATGCATGTGTCAAGGTTAATCATGCTCGGAGGATATATTATACGATTAGTTATGCCTTATTGAATTTTGTGACCTTCTCATTTCATCTCGTACTTGACTTCTAGATTAACAAGAATATGAAATTAAATGCTAGGAACCAAGATTTAGCTCATTATAACTTAAGTAAAAATTTGACAGATTTTTGTGAAACTATTGATGTGTTAAATTCGGTCATCACTATGTTTAAACATTAATGCATCCCTACGACCGTTATATTTGAGATATTGGATTCTATACTTAAGTTAAAGATCATTTTTGAGGCTTGTCTAAATACTTGAATAATAAAGTACTTGAGCTTTATTGAATTGTTATTGGCTTAAAAGCTATGATTGGTGTTCATTTGGAATATACGCTTAATCACGAAGGGTGATGTTGTGCAATTCTATATGCATTATCATGTGAGGAAGAGTGTACAGCATGAAGGGTGATGCCGTTCCATTTTATTTACATTATAATGTGAAGATGAAAGTAAAAGCAAGAAGGGTGATGCCGTGCTATCTCACTTACATTATCAGGCGAGGATGAGAGTAAAAGCACGAAGGGTCATGCCGTACCATTTCATCTATATTATCATGCTTTTATATTATCACGAGTTCATGGCACAAAGGGTGTTTTCATGCAGGTGAGGACGAGGGACATGCATTATGTTGTGATATGTTTTCCTTGTGTAAACGTCCATGCCTTTACCTTGAGTTGTTATTAATGTACCTATGTTTCCTATGTGACTTGTCATTGTTGTTTTGTCTTTGTTCTCTTTCTCAATTATTGTTGTGTTGCCCATGCCTTCTACTTGCTTAACTTGCAAATATCATGCCTCCTTTCTTGTTGATATATATACATCCATGTCGTTTCCACTTTGTTGCACTTTAGTATAAGCTTTCTACCATGTTAGTCATTCATGCCTTTTATTTGTTAGCTCATAAAGATCATGATTTCCCCTCTTATTTGTTATATCTACATCTAGGCCTTCTACAATGCTAGTTAGGTGAAGATTATGTTGCTCTTTCCTAATTGTTATCATTACTCCTATGCCTTCAACCTGGTCTATTACCGTTGATCATATGTATTTCCTTGTTCTTAATTGCTACTTGTGTATTTTCTACTTTGTTATTACTATTATCAGCATTTCCGCCACCTGGTTGGTGCTGTTATACGCATATTTGGTGAGGATGAGATAAATGCAAGAAGGGTGTTACTGTTCCATTGACTTCATATCTTTAGTACATTTCTCACACTATGTAGGTTACGGAGTTACTATCATGGTTTATTGGTTATCACTCTAAGGAAAGGATTGGTCGAGATATTGGAAAATGTTTTGTGGTCTCTTCTAGTACTCATTTATTTATTCACATATTCGTTTCGTGTACTCTTTTCTGTTATATAGTAGTATTGTTCTATTGCTAATTCATTGTACATGTTATATCAGTGTGTATCTATTAACTAAAATGCCTCATCACTACTTCACTGAGGTTAGTCAAGATACTTACTGAGTACATGGGGTCAGTTGTACTCATACTACATATTTACACCTTGCGTGCGATTTTGGAGCGGAGCTGCGGTGGATGACGGGGGCTGACTCTGAAGATGATCGTTCCTTCCGGATATGGCTACCACTTGTTCCTGGGTAGTTCTAGAGTTGAATTCTGTTTATGTACATTTCAAACAGAAGTTGTATTTATTTCATATCTGTTTTTGCGATAAATCCAGTCTTAGTAGCTCATCTCTTGTACTACCAGTCCTTGGGTTATTGTTTGGAATCCATATATATTGATTGTTGATCACATTTATTTTATTAGAATTGTGTTAACTATTAATTTGCTAACCCAACAGGTCGGGTTAGGTGCCATCACGACATGTGGATTTTAGGTCGTGACCAGTGGGAATCAATGCACTAGGTTTGTAGGTTCTACGAGTCATGCGAAAGTGTCTAGTAGAGTCGTGTGGATCGGTATGATGATGTCCATACCTATCTTCGGGAGGCTACATGGCATTTAGGAAAGTTTTTCTGTCTTTTTTCCTTATCGTGCGAGCTTATTTCAGCTTGAAACCTACAATTTTGATTCTTCCTATTCGTTCATAGGTGATGTGCGCTCTTGGTATTCCCTATGCGTTGATGATCTGCAAGGCCGCAAATGGATTACGAAGGGATATGGATGCTTGATTATCATCGCGATGTGTTGTCTAGTCTCGGGAGCAGATGCAGCGTTAACTCTTTGAGTCGTTCATTTATGGTACGAGGCGGGCTCTTATATCTTGTTGGTAAGCACGGACTTGGAAAGTCGGGCTAGTGGCCTAGTTGTTCTGATTATGGTGGGTTCATGGTAAATTGTTGATTTGAGTACAACCGGCGGGTTATTTCCCGTGGGATGTGTTTGGATTGTGTGTTTTTTACGAGGCTTCCATTCGGTGGAATGCATATATTATCATTTCAGGGCATTACTCATTAGAACCTTATCGATAACCACTCACCATATTATTACATTCAATACATAGCTCATACGCATCGTGCAACCCGCGCTTCACCAGCACATGACTATTCGAAGAAGCAACCAAGAAATCCCTCGGCCAGGAAACTGATACAATGCATGATCCTACAATTCGATCGTCATTAGCAAACTCCCCCACTTAGCCCGAAGTTATAGAACACATCGTCAGTAATCCAAAGAAGCATATCTTCATAGTGTGCCCCGATCCCGCACGGCTATTTAGCTGAATACTTCAAATACTCATGCAATACCGGTCATATAACACTCTGAAGACCCTGTCAAGCGCTTACCCATCCTTGCATTTAAGTTGGAAAAAGTGACTAAGGTGTGATTTTTGAGTAAATGACCTCGAAATCGGGATTTGAAGGTTCCAACATGTTCGTATGATGATTTTAGACTTGGGCGTATGTTCGGATCGAGTTTTAGATGACCCGGGAGCGTTTCGGCGCCTATTATGGAAGTTGGCATTTTGGAAGAATTTCATTAATTTGAGTTGAAGTGCATTTCAATGTTATCAATGTCCGCTTGGGATTCTGAGTCAGGAAATAGCTCCGTATGGTGATTCCAGTATTGGGAGCTGGTCCGGAAGTGGATTTGGAGGTCTGTAGGTCATTTCGGGGTCATTTGGTGAAAGTTAGAAATTTGAAGGTGTTTAGAGAGTTTGACCAGGAGTGGACTTTTTGATATCGGGGTTGGATTCCGATTTCGGAAGTTGGAATAGGCCTGTAATGCCAATTATGACTTGGGTGCAAAATTTGAGGTCAATCAGACGTGATTTGGTAGGTTTCGGCATCAATTGTAGGAGTTTGAAGTTCTAAAGTTCATTGAGTTTGAATTGGAGGGTGATTCGTAGTTTCGATGTTGTTGGATATGATTTAAAGGCTTGACTAAGTTTGTAATGTGTTTTGGGACGTGTTGGTATAATTGGTTGAGGTCTTGAGGGCCTGGGTGGATTCCGGATAATAACGGATCGAGTTTGGACTAGGAAGAAAAGATAAGGCAGCTGATATCTAGTGTGATCGCGCCTACGCAAAGAGGGCCGCAGGTGCGAGCCAATGGCCATCGATGCGGTTTAGGCGAAGCTGGGAGTGACCGCACGTGCGAAGGATTGTCCACACCTGCGAGGTCGCAGATGCGGAGGTGCGTCGCAGGTGCGAGAGGGAGAGAAGAGTCTAGGAGCGCAGGTGTGAGGGTACGTCCGCGCCTATGAAGGCGCAAATACAGAAGGAAAGGCATAGGAGCGGAGTCGTGCTAGGCAGAGGGAATGCGCAAGTGAAAGGTTTTGACCTCACCTGCGAGACCGCAGATGCGACGAAGTGGCTGCAGTGCGAAAGTCGAGCTGGGCGGAATGCTTTTAAGCGGGGTTTGGGTTCATTTCACCCATTTTTCATTTAGGTTGGGCGATGTTTGGAGCTTTTGACGAGGGGATTTCATCATCTTTTATGAGGTAAGTAACTACCACCTAGTTTGGGTCAAATACATGGGTTTTATGTTGATTCAAGCATAATTTGGTAGAAATTTGCGATTTTGAAGAAAAACCTAGAAATCGGTATTTTTTTTTTGACCACAAATTTGGGCATGGAATTGGAAATAAATGATATATTTGAGTTCGTGTGGTCATGGGTAATAGTTATCTTCGAAATATTTCAGAGTCCGGGCACGTGGGCACGAGGGTGATTTGTATCAACGTTTCGAGCGGAGTTGGAAGTTATTGTAAATTGATTAATTATGAGTATTAGAGCATATTTTGATGGGGTTGCATCTTATTTGACTAGTTTTGAAGCGTTGGGCATCCGTTTGAGTTGTTGGAAAGTCTTTGGAGCCGGTTATGGAATTTCGGAGCGAGGTAAGTCTCCTATCTAACCTTGTACGAAGGAATTAACCCCATAGGTGAATTGATTAAATATATGCCTCTATTTGTGGGGGCTACGTATGCACGAGGTGACGAGAGTCCGTGCGTAGCTACTAGCTATGCCTATGTCCGGGTAGTTTTAGGATTTCATCATGCCTTATTGATATTGTTATTTGATTTGTGGTTATTGTTTTCTTTGAGAAGAAGCAAGATCGAGGTTTGCGTATTAAATGTCTTGAGAAGAATTGAAATTGAGGAAATTAAGTTTTTAAAAATTTTTCATTTGGACTTCGTATTTTCGAAAAGAAATTGAGGAATATTATAATAACTTAAAGAAATTTATATTTGACCGCGTCGCATGTATGATCAGCGAGCGGGGTAAAAGCTTCAAGTTAAATTGTCTTTATCTTGAAAAGAATCTAGAAAGGGTTATGACTTATTGATAAATTTATATTTGACCGCGTCGCATGTATGATCCGCGAGCGGGGTATAAGCTTGTTATGATTTATTGATAAATTTATATTTGACCGCGTCGCATGTATGATCTTTGTGCCGTTCGACCCTTGGCAGTGCATAGTTTATATTTATATGCTGGATCGGGCCGTACGACCTCGGCATGACTTGCGCATGATTGTATTAATTGCTTTGAAAATTGTAATAATCGACATTGCTTCATTGGCCTGAGCTATAAATTGTTAAATGATGAAAATGAATTTGGGGAAATTTATTATTAACAAAAGAATTGTTTACTTATTTCATGATATTGGGCTTACAACCGTTCTACGTGATCCATGCTTAATTATATCATTGGTATATTAATTATAGCCCATAGCAAGTGTCTGAGTCGACCCCTCGTCACTACTCCTTCGAGGTTAGGCTGGCTAGTTATTGGGTACGTGTTGATTTACGTACTCATACTACACTTGCTGCATATTTTTGTGCAGGTATATATATGTCTAGAGGACTTGTGGGCGCAGAGGCGCGGTTATTGCGGGGGACTTAGGTGAGCTGCACTCTCTACTACGATCCACAACCAGTAGAGTCTCCTTCAGAGTATTTATATTTCTCCTGTCCAAATTTGTATTTCGGACATATGTTGTATTTTATTTCACTTCCAATTGATGCTTATGCACTTGTGACACCGGGATTTGGGGTGATTATGGGTGTCCTGTATTGAACTTGTTGAAAACATTATTATTTATCTTGTAAATTCCATCTTTTGCTATTTAATTAAAGGAAAAATATGATTTCAAAATATTAAAAACGAGAACCAAATTGAGTATTCATTGTTGGCTTGCCTGACAGCGGTGTCCGGCGCCATCACGGCCTTTAATGGATTTTGGGTCGTGACAACATGGTATGAAAGCACTATGTCCTTTTAGGTCTCATGAGTCATGAGCGAGTCTAGAAGAGTCTTGCGGATCGGTACAGAGACATCTGCACTTATCTTCGAGAGGCTGCCGTGCTGATAAGAGCACTTCCCTTCTTGATTCCTCATCGTGCGATTTGATTGCTTTGAGGCTTATGCCTTCATTTCCCTCCTATTCAATCTTGTGCGACGTGAAGCGCTTGTTATAAATTTGGAAATCGAGCAATTTTAATGGTACCGTGGATGTGGTGCGGGATATTTCTCCCTGCGTATTTGATTGGGCTATATCGTCGCCTTATGGTAGGATGTTCTGTCATCTCAGCTCAAATCGCCTTTGGGGCAGAGTATTGTGAATAGTGCCAGGGAAACAGATGTCAGATGTCGCAGTGTGCTGTGGTTCAGAATCGAATCGGTAATCCTGATGTTGATGGCTCAAGGAAGATAATCTTCTGGGAGGTTTAGAGTTGGCGGCGATCTGTTGGTTCGGGTTCTACAGAGATGAATTTTGAGTTAAGGAAACAATTGGGCACCAAAGGATGAGGAAGGACATGTGAGAGGTGTCTTGCAGTGGTTGAATTGTTAGGAGGTCAAGTGTGAAAAGTAGAAGTCAAGGAGCTGCTTAAAGGAGAGGGTTTGACCAAAGTGGGAGAGTGGCAAAGTAGCATACAGGTTCTGTGGTAGGAGAGACACATTCCTTGGGGGAAGTTAGAGTGATTTGGGATTCATGGTGGACAGTGACTAGGTCTACAGGCTTAATTTGAAATATTGGCCGCTATATTGAGGAAGATTGGGTGTGAGAGGAGGGAGTTTCTTAATATGAAGCAGGATACAACATGACCTTGTATTGGAATGTATTGCCGAACCTTTAGTTGATGTCCATGAGAAGTGAACGGACTTGTATAGCTGATGAATGAGCATGGACTCAGGATGGTTTACTGGCTTCGTGGTAATTGTACTCAGTGCAGCGTTGTTGGAGGATGTCGGCATAGATGTTTCACAGGTGGGATATCTCCTGTGAGCATGTTAGCGGTTGTGTGGCATTGATGAAGCTTCTACGAAGAATTTTACTGGTTATCTAGTAAGAGGTCGAATATGTGAATGTGGCTAGTGATTTAGAATGTTCATGAAATGTTTAACATAAGGATTTCGAGGAAATTTGGCGGGTTGATTGTGCAAGATCATGTCAATAGGGGATAAGAACTCTTGGTGGGTTCTAGAGTTATGCAATGGTATCTTCAAGATAAGTGGGAGAGCCCCACCGTCTATGATTGGATTGCATAGTTGTTAACTTGTGCGGTTTCTGGTTATCGGTATATTGGTGGGTTATTACGACTGAGGAAAGAAAGCATCAGTGGTAATTTGAGCAAAGGATTTGAGTAATGTGTGCTATCTTTGGCCTTATCGGTTCATGTTCATGTTTTGGGAAGACTCAGAGTCTATGCTTCGTGTGGAGGTGATGTATAAGGAAAGAAATTCAACTAATTGCTTCTTTGAGAGAGTGTTCATGATCTAACAGGGCCTTAGATTTTGATTATATTCGGGGATAAGTCAGAGTGGGTGACTCTCAACAACGGTCCTAATGGATTCAAAGGTTACAGTGTGGTGCCTAAGGATTTCGAGTCCGTAGTATGGATAAGTATCCAGGTGTTGCATCCGATTATGAAAGGTGGCTCGGAGTGTTCTACATTATCTTCGGTCTGCGGTATGGCATTTGAGGAATGGGAATAAGTAACTTCGGATTCGCTACAGGGCCTTGCAGAATGGGTGTACCAGTTGGCGATGCTATTGTGCACTTAAGGAGAACATGAAACGGTTCATGGGTATTGAGACAATATGGTCTCGTGAAATGAGGTCACTCAGGACGAGTGCGGATTTAGTTCGTTATGTTTGAGTGGAGGTATTATTATTATTTCTAAGGCAAGTAGAGAATAAATTGGAAGAAGCGGGGTCGGTTAGTAATGGTTGAATTAGCATGATTGTGGCAGTGATCCGTTTCTTTAGCGTGAAGTTTTGCAGGTGGTTGTGGCGGTACGTGCGAGGCTTGAGGGCCGCCGTAATTTGATTTATTCGGAGGTATTCGGTTATTATGGCCTGTTATGTGTAGATGGATCCCGGGAGGGACATGGTGGTATAGATCGCTGCGTGGGGGTTGTATTTTCTACGATTATGGGAATTCAGTCATCTGTGGCAACGGTTCTCCTGAAATGAGTTAAATGAAAGGTTTCTATATGATGAAATGTGTACCCTATTGGTGGTTCGGGAGTTATGATAAAATTCTTATACTCATGCGTTCTGGCATGTTAGATGCAGTGAGCGGCATGGGAATTGGAGGTTGAGGATCAAGGTTGAAGTTGAGGTCGATAAGAATCTCAAGGGCTCGAATGAGCAGGGAAGAATTCAGATGTTTAGAGTAAGCTGGTATTTCTTTTAGCGTCACCTGAGATCGGTGTCCTGTGTAATAGGCTATGTGTACTGAGTTGAGGATTCTTGATTTGCTTTACAGCATTAGAGTGGCTGGCAGTATGGAGGTGCAGGTTTGTTACCTGGTGCGGAAATTCATGGGAGTGTGTCCCACGGGAATATTCAATAGATGTGACATGTAGTCACCTGATTGATTAAAGATTTAAAACCAAGTATGAAGATTGTGGTACTATCGTTAATGTGTGAATTTATGCCTGAAGGGCGCTCGGTTCATTTGATTGTGGACTATGGAAGTTTGTTTCGGATTGACGGTTGTTCTTGTGTGTCATGGGAAAAAGGGTTATTGTGGATCCTTGAAAGGTTATTAGCCCAGTGCGGTACGATGTGAATCGGCTTGAGATCCGTGGATTTATCTAAGTGTGAATGTGGCCTATATATCAGGCCGAATGTGTTCATTTCAGCATAACGTCATTTTCGGAGGGGTCTTCGGGCCTTGGATGTTATTTCTGTCGTCAACTATTTCATTCAATACTCTATTATGCCATGTGGGTTGTGAGACGGTTGGAATATTCGCACTCGTATTGAGATCCCGTATAGTTTGTGGTATTATGTTAGCAGGATGGCTCTCGAGATGCAGATCATATGTCGCACCTTAGTTATGCTGGAGTTTTATAGCATATGACGCTACCCGTCTCTCCAGAATTTATATTATGCACTTGGCGTGCTTATGGTTGATATTCGGGCATTTCGTGAGTATAAGCGTTACAACTCGATGTGTGTTTTCTTTAGATTATTATGTTTGGATCGGGTGGCATGCCGCCACGGGTATCATGTTGGATCGGGTGGCACGCCGCCACGGATATGTTGTTTGGATCGGGTGGCACGCTGCCACCGGTATCATGTGTAGATCGGGCTACACGCCGCAACAGTGTGATGTTGAGTACAGTTCCCCATATCTATCTGTATGTGTTTTGTTACTCATTTTCTGGGGAAAGTTCATAGCATCTTTTCGGTTATTTAAATTAGCTACGCGGGTTGAGTAGTTCTTCCCAGAGTTCGTTTTCCTTATGTATCGCATTCGAGTCTGTAGCTTGTTAGCACATTGTGGCATCATATGAGGCTTTTGTAGTGTCTGAGGTGGCTTATTGCCTGAGCAGCTTGTACTAGGGTGAGACGCGATTTTTGGACCTGGGATCAGTGCGATCAAATTTATATGAAGCATACTAAAGAGTAAATATTGCTATTCAGTCCAGAATGAGGTAATGGTTCTTGTCGGGAGGAGAGACTACATAGATTGTAATTCGGCAGGTNCCGAGATTATTGGACCTGGGATCAGTGCGATCAGATTTTATATGAAGCATATTGAAGAGTAAAAATTATTATTTAGTCCATAATGAGGTAATGGTTCTTTTCCGGAGGAGAGACTCCATAAATTGTAATTCGGCAGGTGGCTATGAGTTCCACACATCTTCTGTGTCATGGCAGTATTTCGAGAGTTTAAGCAAGGCTTAATTGGTCATGAGGTACACTACGGGCGTCGGTCAGTGGAAATGTTAGCTGATGTACTTTGGAAAGACTGCCCTAGGTAAATGAGTTACGTGGAGCATGGTAAGAATTCAATGAGATTGCACCATCACGTATTCGTGCATCTTGTGGTGATTGAAATGGTGTTCATATGTTGAAAGCAGGCCTGGTGGAGAGTTCCGGATGTTGGAATTTGGCTCTAAGGCTTCTTTGATCAAATAAAAGGGAGAATCTTTAGATTGGCTCGAGCTAATGTGCTCAGCTGGGTTATGGTAGCATGGGTAGGTCCACGAGGTGTTAAACAATGATTTTAGACAACTCCAGAGCAGTTCTTAGCACGTTCGAGGACGAACGTATGTTTAAGAGGGAGAGAATGTAACGACCCGACCGGTCGTTTTGAGCTCTAGCGCGTCGTTCAGCAGCTTGAGGCCCTGAGCAGCTTCACTTCAGGTATTACGACTTGTACGCGTGGTCGGAATTTAATTTCGGGAAGTTCGGAGTTGATTTGGAAAGAAAAATAAGCTTTAACTTTGAAAGATTGACTAATGTGTGATTTTTAAGTAAATAACCTCGGAATCGGGATTTGAATATTCCAACATGTTCGTACGATAATTTTAGACTTGGGCGTATATTCGTATCGTGTTTTGGATGAACCGGGAGCGTTTCAGCGCCTATTATGGAAGTTGGCACTTTGGAAGAATTTTATTAATTTGAGTTGAAGTGAATTTCAATGTTATTAATGCTCGTTTGGGATACCGAGTTTGGGAATAGCTCCGTATGGTGATTCCAGTATTGGGAGCGCATCCGAAAGTGGATTTGGAGGTCCGTAGGTCATTTCAGGGTCATTTGGTGAAAGTTAGAAATTTGAAGGTTTTTTGTAGAGTTTGACCGGGAGTGGACTTTTTGATATCGGGGTCGGATTCCGATTCCGGAAGTTGAAATAGGGTTGTAATAGCAATTATGACTTGTGTGCAAAATTTGAGGACAATAGGACGTGATTTGGTAGGTTTCAGCATCAATTGTAAGAGTTTGTAGTTCTAAAGTTCATTGAGTTTGAATTGGAGGGTGATTCGTAGTTTCGATGTTGTTGGATGTG